>LPNX010741315.1:0-82569 GCA_001517045.1 Pseudotsuga menziesii | reverse complement strand
AATAATAACCAAGGGAAAAAACACCCTGGGCTAATCGGATTGACAAATAAAGTCTAAGAGACCAAGTCTTTTACAGACACTATCATGCTAGAACATTTATTACAATTCCATCATGGGGTATGAACATGTGATATAGTACAACAAGCACTTCCCAGAAGTACTTCCAAAGATCTTTTTGAAGTCTGAACAAGCTAGCCCTGTCCGGTTCACCGGGCTCACTTGATAAAAACCACTAAGTAAAACTTAGGTGGTAACAGTACTTCCAATCTTGGAAATTTGAGCATCATTTGATTGGTGTAGGGATACTTGTTGGCCAATATTATCTTCTTTGTATTCAACTCCTCCATCCCACAATGCTTGCCAAATTATGAGTTGGAGTATGCTTATGCTCTTCCAAGCTTCTTATCCTTTGTCAACTGTTCCATTTTCTTCATCAAATATTTCATTTTTTCTTCGAAGCCATCCATTACGAGTATTTATTTGTTTTCATCACATACGACACATCAATTGGATACCAATGGTATTCCATCACTCCTTTATAGAAGAGACCAAGATTGAGTCCTCGAACGATTAGTAGGCAAGCTTAACATATTAACAAGCAATGAGAATGGAGGGCTCTCCTTTCCTACTATAAAAACAATACAAAACATTACCATATTGAATGTCAAGCCCTTATTATCTCATTAAATCCAAACACAAGGGCACCATTAACTCAACACACTTCATCTTGATTCCCAATGGGCCTATATGTGATTAAGCATCCCATCCCTGTAGGGTTTATTATCTCAAACTAAAAGGTGTTGCGAGCTAGTACCGAGGTAATGTGTGAAGAGACGTGCCATAAATTCCTATATGGGGTGCCTATAGGACCATTGCTTCCCTCCTTATGTTTCCATTTTTCCTCCATCGTGTCTTCATTTCAAATGGGAAATTCAAAACTAATATCATAGGAGGTGGCTATGGGTGATCGCTACCCATTTTTCCTCATTTGCACTTTCTTCAAGTGAGATGCTTTATTTACATATTGGTTGGTGATTTGGTTTTGTTTTTGGAGGAACCAATAATGAAATGTTGAGTCAAAGGTTTGATCTAGTAGTTGAGCTCTTTGTATTTGCCCCGCTAACTGAGTGTCCTTTGGAATGGTGTGTTGGAGCGTAAGCTATTGACAATCAACAAATACTAGATCACAATCTTAATCCCCATTTTCTATTGAGTCTGAGTCCTTCATAAAGGGATAACGTTTCAATTTTGATATTGGTTGCTTTCCCTAATCCCTATGCAAAGGATATTCTTTGTTCCTCTTGGGTCTATTATGACCCCCCTATGCTCCTATCACCCCTAACACTAATAATGTTTTTATCGTCCTTCTCTCAATGTTATAATGAACCAAAATAAAGCTAATTTTTTCTTCATTACAATAATGGAGAACTAGAATCACTAGACACATTACCAATATCTGTTGTCTATTAATATATATATGTTTTTTATTTCTTAATAAGGAGTTATAAAATACAATTATATACTAATACAATATATAGTTATATACAACGATGAAAAAAAGACTCAAACATTATATTTTTTATAAAAATATTCTTTTCATCAATTATTTACTAAATAATATATATATTTTATCTATTTTCAAAATTTAATATTTACACGGAAGGTGTTATTAAGGAACAGTTCTACTAAATCTTTCATCGTATATCAATGGCGGATGGTGAATGAGAAACCACCCCCTGAATTTATTAAATTAAAAAAACAAATTCGAACAATACCATATTTTCCCCATTATTTTCCCCACGACAGTCTTGAAGAAGAGGAGAAAAATATATTCGTAGACATTGCATGTTTTTTTATATGAAGAAGGAAGGACACATTAATACAAATATGGGACAGGCCTGGGTGGGAGGGAAGGATTGGTCTTTTGAATATAGAGTATAAATGTCTTTTGTGGAGATCGACAATGAAAATTGTATAAGAATGCACGATCAACTCAGAGACTTGGGAAGAGATTTGGCGGAGAAAGAGCCTCTTGGGTGTGGGCTTCGTCTGTGGTGCCCAACTGGCAACCTTTTTAGTAATGTGCCACCCCAAACAATTGTACATATTTAAAGCTCTAGAATTGTGTATTTCAGGTCGTGTGTTTTACTGAACTTTACAAAGATGTCCATATTGTTTCTAACCACATTTTTTGACATTTTTGTCACAATTTAGGTGCACGAAATTAGGATGGTTGGACAAACAAACAACAAATTTTTCCAAACTCCCATCAAGTCTATCAATTGTATCATTGAGATGAGTGGGTTGTAGTTGTTTTCTGCTCTAGGTGGCCATTTGCAAAGCCTATTCAAGGTATTGAGAAAACCATATATTTTATGGCTTAGCATTGAGAGCATATTGCAGCAGCAGGATGAGAAGCGTGTGGAGGCCAAAGTCATGGGCATTGTTTGCAGATTCGACAGATTGATTTGTAAGAGCGTGTGATGGTTTTCCATTTTCGTCAATGTTTCATGTTGTGGTGAGCTTGCATAATGAACAAGCATCTGTTCGGCAACTTATATGCATTCTCTGTTGTTATAAGTAGTAGGAGCACAATTCTTGATGGAGATGATACAGCCGATGCCAATGTTAAAGACATTAAAATTGATTCCTTTTCCTTTTCATTTCGAGGTAAGGAACTTCTGAAGAATGCCTGTGTGAACATTACTCATGGAAAACATTATGGGCTTATTGGTTGAAGCGTTATTTCTCTGTTGAAACTTTTGGCATGGAGGAAGATACATGTACCCACAAACATTGATGTCTAATTAGTTGAACAAGAGGTTGTGGGCGATGATAGAATTTCCTTAGAAGTGATCGTCTATACAAATGAGGAGTTGGTGAAACTATGGCAAGATGCTCAACGGTTGCAAGATTTGTTTCTGGAAGATGGCGTGGATGATGAGATGGACAAGGGTGAAAAGATTGCTTGTTTTTATGAGAAATTGCAAGAGATTGGATCTGATGCGGGAGGGGAACACACTTAGAATATCTTGGCTGGTTTGGGGTTCACGAAATCTATGCAGGGACTCCCCATAAAATCTTTTAGTGGAGGTTAGCGTGTGAGGATCTCCTTAGCAAGAGCTTTGTTAGTTCAATCGAGCCTTTTGTTATTGGATGAACCCACTAACCATCTGGATCTTAGAGTCGATTTATGGATAGAGTAATATTTGGATAGGTGGAAGAAAACACTTGTTTTCATGTCACATGATTGTGAATTTTTGAAATTTGTTTCAACTGATATCATTTATTTCCACGACGAGAAACTTCATTTATACAGAGGTAATTTTGATGCTTTTTAGAGCATATACGAGCAAAAACGCAAGGAGACCAATAAGACATTTTAGGTATATGAAAAAAAACTAAAAGTTGCTAAGTGTTCTAGAAGTAGGGCTCAACAGAAAAAGTCAAGGACCGAGCAAATTTTTCTGCAAACAAAAAGACATCAAAGAGTAAGGGGAAGGGGAAAATGGTAGATAATGATGAAGAGCCTGTAGAAGCATAAAAAAATGGATAGATTATAGTGTGGAGTTTCACTTTCTAGAACCTACTAAAATCATGTCACCTCTTCTTTAGCTTATTGAAGTGATCCATTCACTCTCATTAATATCATATTATAGGAGCGTTCCATTCACTCTCATTAATTTATAGCTTCTAGTGAATTCCTACAGGATTGCATGTACCGAAAATCAGAATTTTGAAGAAGGAGAAAATTGTGCATCTACCATCTCGGTGGAGCACAGTTTTGGATCTGATATGAATCTATTTGGATCTGATTATTTTTTGATCTGATAATATGTGTTTCAGGTTTTAAGATTCAAGAGCTTTCAGTATTTGCTCGTAACTGGTTTCATCAATTTTGGTGTGACAAATCAAGCACCGCAACTCTCCTTCAATTTTGTTGTTGAGGATTCGATGTTAGTTCTCTCTCATGAGTTTGTTGATATTAGATTTTGTGCATTATTGGTTATTGCTGAAGGTATACCAGATTATGGAGCTGAAGCATTCGCTCTCCATAGTCCGAGGGCTTCTCCACCTATCCATTTGATCACATGCTCATCTCCTCACAGAACTAGTAAAGTTGGAGACATTCTACTTCCGCCTGGACACTTGGGGCTGATTTTGACACCCATGGTTTGCTATTCAAGGCTAACATATATCAAGTTCTTGGGTGTTCCTCACATGGTTTGAATTCTCAATAAATTTTTCTCTCTCATCAGTTGATTTCAGCTGCTCTACATGGGTCCAATTTTCATCGTGCAACTATTTATATTTCTGATTCAGTTGAGTACATTGTTCTTCTTCCAAAGAGGAAGATTCCTCTAGACATAAGCATTTGTTTGGATTCAAAGGTTCACATGCACAAATTCAGGATGCTGTTGCACAGAAGAACCATAATGCTGCTTTGTTGTTGCATAGTGCTGCAAATTGCAACAAAATATTTTGCAAGTTTTTTACTTGTATTTCCTGATTTTTGCTTATCTTGAAGGGGGGGTTTCCCATGAGGTTTTCCCCTGTTTTCTTGGTTGTGTTAGGCATCATTTTTATTTCCTGTCTTTTATATTATATTTGGGTGACCTGTGGTCTTATTACCAGGGCCCACAGTTGTCCAAGTTAGGATTCAGGGTCGGTGTTAGGATTATTAATCCTTCAGGGTCGGTGTTAGGATTATTAATCCCCCCTTGACCATATTGTCTATTAGATTATTTAGCCTAACTTAGGAACCTTAATTAATTGATTGGGTCCACTTGGCCTAATGGGGCCACATGTACAAATCACTGGAGTGTGGGGAACACTGCTAGAGCTTAACTTCCACTTACTGAATGTGCATGCATCAATTTGGGTGCCTCCTAGACCAATCCCTGCATTTTAGGAGCCACTGGGAGTCCCGGCACCAACCTCCATCAGTTAGGTGGATTTGGAACTAGTTAGTCTTATTTAGCCTCCATTTACTTTCAATTAGTTCATAATCAGTTAGCTAGCGCTAGCAGTGCATGGCTAATGCATGGCTGCATGTGGATTAGGCACCTTTTCCCACCTACCACTCTCAATTGCACAAAGTTAACTAGCTATTACTGATTGATTGAGTTGGTTGGACATCTGGGAGTTGATCTATTTGACTCCAATATTGATTGAGACACCATGATTTAGATGGTCAATTATATACAGTCACATCCAATGGATAGATTCGAATTTCTCCCTAATGCATTCAAAATCTTTTCCTATGTAAACTATTGTAACACCGGATTTCATTATTGTGAATGATACTGTAAATTCCTAAGCAATAATCATTTGTTTCCTCTGTGGTTTGTTTTGTTTAGTTTGTATCTTCATTCTCCATTTACTGCAAACGTTATTAGAACTATCTGCTTGAAGATCTAAATGGCATTCAAATTCTAATAATGACAACCTTATAGTAAACAAGGTAAAATACAAGATTGAGTCTAAAAAAATTAATTGGTCTGTTTTTTTAACAACAATAAAAAATATGAATTATCCACTTGAACTTTCATGAATGTATTTGAACAAAAATCCAAATTCACAAAAATGTTGAAGAAAGGAAACAATTTTGATTCTGACTCGCATCTTCATTCCATCTTCTGCGATTGAGACTAGAAACTGGAATGATTTTTTTCTCCAAAAAGACAAAGTATTAATTACCCAATTGAACACTCTGTAATGTATTTAAGCAAATATCCAAATTCATGAACTTCCAGGAAGGAATGTATTTAAATGAAAATCCAAATTCATGAAAATAACAGCTAATATGCGGCTTGTGGAAGATTCCTTTTCGATCATATTAACTAATGTTGCCAATTGCATGTTATATGTATTTATTTTGGGAGACACTAACAAGATTTATTTTAGTGAATATACATACACTTATGTTTCTCTAAACTAATTCCTACGAAAATAGATGCATAGGATGGAGGCCTCCCTCGATAGAAGTAAAAAAAAAACATGTCTACTATGCTTTCATAAACCTTTCTAATGCAAATCCATCATAGGTAATAATACTTAAACATAAAATTAAACCACAAAACCCAATATAACTTTAGAAATTTTCTTAATGAAACATCAATGAATCTATCTACCACCACAATCACCTACATCCCACCATGACAACCACTAAGTGGAGCTTTTATGAGAAGCCAAAGCTGTTTTTCTCATTTTGAGGCATGTAGATTTTTACATCAATATTGGAAGTTGAGTAATTATCTCATGTTCTTAATGTATGTTCTTTCATACCATAGGTTTTAAAAATCATGTAATCTTGTCAACATTTCTTGATTTTTTATTGAAACCCTGGAGTATCTAGTGATTTAAATATTTTATGTCCTGATGTTTCTTATAAAGAACGTGAGCTAGAATATCTCTTCTTTTGACTTCTTTTAAAAGATTTGGTATGGAATTGTAATTTTAATAAGATAATGAATTACAATGAACATGGTTATTAATTTACATCAACATAATTTTGAAAAAGATCATTATTATTTAATGCCAATTTATTGTGAAATAATTTACTTTACTACCAGATTTTCCAAAACAAAATATTTCATCTCACAAGTGTTAAAACATTGAAAATTATCTCTATATATTATTCATCACTATGGTGAGAGAAATACATAATTAAATTAAGTAATACATGATTTTAAAATATTCAATGAACAAAATATTTCATCTCACAAGTGTTAAAACATTAAAAATTATCTTTATATATTATTCATCACTATGGTGAGAGAAATACATAATTAAATTAAGTAATAGATGAATTTAAGAAATTAAATGATGTCAACATTGTCGTATTTCATTTTGTAATTTAATATGATAAAACATTACAACTAAAATTTTTCTCAAATATATTTTACTCTTTTTTTCTTGTTTTTCCTTCGGCGTTCTTTTTGCACCTTTTGGTGTAATTGCTAGTTTTAATAGCTTTGTCATCAGCGTTTGTGACCATAAAATCTATAACATTTTGGATATACATCAAGATGGTATTGTACTAATTGTTTCCCTACTTCTTATAGAGTAGATTTGTGCCTTTTATCTATTGCAATCTCCTCATCATAGACACAACTGTGAGTTCCATGCTTTGAAATTGCTAGTACAATATTTGTGCACCAAAGGAATGCTTGAAATATAGATATTGTATCCATTTGATTCCCTTCAAAAGGAGTGTTTGAAATATAAGGATTGGTGATTGTGATGACGACGACGATGACGTCGATGATCATTGTCATCATCAATATCACCATCATCATTTATTTCGTGGTCTCGTCATCAGTGTATCATCATCACCATTGTCATTGTCATCATCACCATCATTATAATGACATCATTGTCAATGTCACCATCACCATCATCATTGTTTCTAATAATTAATGTCATCATCATCATTGTCATGGTCATCGTCATTGCCATCATCATCAGTAGTAGCATTGTTTGTTTTTATTGTCATTTTAATTTCACCGTCATCACCATCATCATAATTATCATCATCAGTATTTCATTATCATCGTTGTCATCATGATCATCATTGTCATCAAATGGAAATGATGATGATGATGTTAATGGTGATGATCACAATGACTATGGTGATGACAATGACGATGACGATGACAATGACAATGACTATGAAAATGTTGATGATAATGGCAATGACAATGACGATTGAACTAAACTTGTCTCCACCACAATTGAACTCCATCATTACATGGAAATGGTCCAATATCCTCGATGATTTAACCCAAGAGAAGGCATTGTCGATGGCCTGCAAAAGTGAATAGTGAGATAAAAAACAATCAAGCTGTTTACAATGTCGACTAAGCCGTTTGCAATGTCAACCAAGCTCGCTTGGTTGTTCACTCACATGGGCTTGACATCCAATGGTTCAATATCAACTAGGCCCTTTAATTCAACTTTTTTGAAAAAATAATAAAAAAGATGATATGGTATAATCGTTAACCCCCATATCTCATCCCTTCTAGTAGTAAGATTTAAGTCACCACCATTTATCATATTTTCATGATCAAGCCATACCATACTAAGGAGAGAGTTCCAGAAGTGCTCACAAGCATCATAAGACTGTTAAATATTTGAGAGTTGGAAAGACCTACCTAGTTCCTTGCTAAAATTATGAGTGCATAAACTTGAAATAATGACAAAAGAGTTAATTAGTTCTATGGATGGGTTCCAACCCATCACCAAACCACTTAAAATTCCAAATGTATCGAGAGATACAAAATCCCAATATACAAAGAGATTTTAAGAATCTTTATAACGACTTCTCCTGTGTTCATGGTTTATTGCATGAGAATAAAATTTAGCTTTGTCGAGGACACCAAATGTTAGAGGGTTGATTATTTGGCTCCCCCCCCCAAGCCTCTCACATTTAGTGAGAGAATTTTCATAGGATCAACCTCTTGAGGGGTGGTCGATGCTTTGAGAACTCCTTTGATGAGATTTTGTCTCCATAGATTTACTTCATGAACCGCTTTAGCTTGAGAAATCTTAAGCATCGATCTCCTACCAAATTTTTAACCACTAGATTCCATCAACTCATCCAATATTAAATCCCTAGATTGGATACCATAATGTGAAACATAAGAGGATCTAGGTCATAAATGATGATCCTCGCCACCCCTCTTCACAGGGGAAGCTTCCTTTCCAAAGGGTTGGTCTATATAATTGATCAAATTCAAATGAAAGTTGTTGAATTCATTTATGAGGTTTACATCAAGGACAAGAAGAGGATAGGAATCGACCATCAGAGAGGTGGAACTACAGGGAAGCATCGAGGTATGTTGAAAAAAATCGGTAGGAATTCTAGGAGAAGGTAGTCTAGCGCAAGGGATTAAATCACCAAAGGGATCTGTTGGGGCCTGGAAATTCGCAGGCGACAACAGTAAAGGATTCTCCCCAATCAACGTTCCCAACTAGCCTGTTGACTGTTTGGTGTAGGGAATCCGTCCGATTTGCGGTCCGGCTACCGTAGGTCAAGGTAACAAAAACAAAGTTTTACCGGTTGCGGCCCGGTCCACCGAGTTTTTTGTATTTTTCAACTTAATGCATGAAATGAAAATGCCTACCTAACAATGCAGGATGATGAGGATGCGGGGAGCGTCACAATGTGATGCGCAGGTTCTTACCTCTCATCTTAGGCCCACGAGCATCTGCATCATATATGCAGCCATGAACTAGAACTAACTACCTATCTATCTATCCCTGGGGAGCCAGAGTATGATTTATTATGAGTAATGTGTCCTATCTATCTATCCCCGGGGAGCCAGAGTATGATTTATTATGAGTAATGTGAAGCGCGCATACAACATAAAGAGAAACTATAGTTAGCTAATATTTCTTCCCATATTGCATGAACCATTAAGATATTTCACAACCAGATAGCTAATTGTTTATTAACAACATCCATTACTCATGGTAGAAATCTTCACAAAATAAACTGGAAAGCATTCACGTAAGAACATAGGTTCAATGAGTTAGAACGGTCTCATAGTTAATGGATGCAAAGCTGAAAACAAAATAGTTCCTCTTTAGCAAATCCATAGCACAACATTTGAATATTCTACCAAGCTTTCTCCAATCAGGCAAACTGTAATTTTTTATTGCAAAAGGAAATAGTTCTTCTTACAATAAGTATTCACCAGTCCTACTGGGAAAAAGTCCTTCCCTTCTTCTAAGTCTTTTACATTTATACAAAAAGGGTCAGACTGTTGGGCTGCCCAAAGTGACCTTTGGGCTTCCCAACCTCTCGTCTCCCAATGTTCTATTTTTCTTAAATGCTTTACAAAAAATTAGCTACAAATTATAATGATGACCGACCCTTCATTGGGAAGGGCCCACTTGACTATCCAGAAACTTCCTCCACGCTGTAGCCTCATTAGCGATGCCTTCAAAAGTACAAGGTTCTAAAAACTAAATATTTATCTCAAATTTCTCAGCTTGTTTCTTGATAGCCTTGACCCTGGGCGTCCCCCTTCCCACCTTTGGTGGTGATCATTTTCTTGAATCTTCTCATTAGCATTGTCATGTTTGGGGCATTTCGGAAGACAGATTCTTCCTTATCAAAATGGCGGGTATACTCGAAGTGCACCTTGTGTTCTTTGCAATGCTCAATAACCTTGCCTCGGGTGTCATTTCTGCGGTAGGACATCTCCCCAAAATGGAACTTCTCCAACTCCACTACGAATTCAGCAGCTTGTTTCACCTTAGTGAATTTGTAGCTTCCTAGCTTGAATGGCGAAGGAGGGTAGGCAGTCTTTTTATGTTCGAATACAAAACTACCTATTCCATCTATGAACACTTATCTGACTGCCTCCTTGTGGACTATGTAATCCGTTGCATATTTAGGCAGTAGTGAAGGTGTTCTTGATCCTCCAAACATCCGAAAGTACATGCCATTTTCAGTTAAGAAATAATCCGCGTATTCTTCTATCACGTGCATGGCTTCTTCCGACATACAGTCACACTCCTTTCTGGAAAATGAGTGTGTACAGTGGCATAATGAAGTGCTCATAGACCTCTCTATAATGGCTATGGTACTGGTGAGCCCACAATGGTTTATATGCAGCATAAACAGGCATTCTTTCCCTGTCCCAGATGCACCTGAGACCAGGGAAAGGCTGGTTGCATAGTATGCAATCTATCAATATTGAACTCATATAGAATTCAAATATTTTCCGGGATTCTCCTCCCAAGGCTGCGGCCAAGCAAGAAGAAAGACTGCTTGATACCAGGCTGGCCCAGTTGAAGACTGTTCCTTGGGATGCAACGTAAAAAATAATAGGTATCCATTCCAATTTGAACAACCTGCCGTGAGCTCTTCCAAATATCCTGTTGAGCATAAAAGCTATGAATCTGTATGGAACCCTTAAACTTGCAGTGTCATATTCTCCGGTCACTCTGTTCCTGAAATGTTTTCCAGTCAACATCATTCTTTTCATGGTCTCTATAAGGTCCATTCTAATGCTGTCTAACCAGGCATCAGATAAGAACACCTGAGCTTCTGGCAAGTGGTAGGCCAGGGCTATGTATCCCGGGCTATAAGCAGCATAGCCTTGCTTTTCAACGTTCCCCAGGATCATTGAGGCTATGTCTGCATGGGGAAGAATCCATCCAATTACCTCAGAGCATGGGAACAAATCTGGTCTGGTAGCAACCTTCATGATAGAGGATTTCTCTATGTTAGCATAGATGGGCTCTTCTTCTAAGCCCATATCGGGAATCTCCCTGCGGGAAATCAACCTATATATTTCACCCCATTTGTACTCGGGCTCAACACCAGAAACACATTGAGTGTCTTCATATATGTATTCGGTCTTCGTGGCGACCTCTACTTCTAGCTCTTCTTCGACCACAGGGGCCTTCTTCTTTTGTCTCTTAGACATTGTGGATTCGAATTCTTCCTGCCACATATAACATTGTAACATTGAGAAATTCAAGGTGCAGACATTTGTATGACAGTGTGCAGGGTTTTACTTTTTCTTTATGTGCATTATGATAGCAATTTGTTAAAGAGATAAATGTATGCCTAGATAGCCTAAAATGGCCTAACTTAATCTGAACTGTTACAACCAAAGTGCAGCATTTAATGAACTTGTCTAAGTCTAGCATGATGCAAAACATGTCGTATGATATTAAACCATTCTATCACTTATATTCTAGACAACAGTGAATCTACATCCATATGCAATGTGCCATTTCCCTGTGTTTAATGTGATAGCAAGCAGTGAAGCTAATGCATGCATGTACAACCTAAAAATGCCTTGACTATCAGAACCGTTAAATACAAGGTGCAGTGTTCAGCAATTTAGTCTGTGTATTAGAAAACAAAGAAGATGATTGAACATAGCGCGAGTCTCCTATGTTTTCCAATACCAAACATCTTAACAACACATCTCTTCGCAGGCACAAAATTGGAAACATGCTTTTTGCGGCAAAATAATTACATTAACTTGACTACACATTTCGCTCTCTGCGGGGACTAGTGTCATCCTGTTGTACGGGTAAAAAAACTACACGCGATGTCTACGGTGCTTACGCCTCTGCATTTCAGGTTAATAAACTACAAACCGCAGCAGATTCCTTCCAACCAGCTAGGGCTTCAGATAATGGTGCACAGAACGGCGCGGCAAACAGAGGCTCGAGAGTGTGGGTAAAATGAACCTTGACCCAAAAAGGGGGAACCACCAAATGCCATAGAAAAACCCATACAAACCTCCCCTCGCTCCTCATCCTCACACTTGGGGCAGCTAGGTGCAGGCGGCGAAACGGCCGCCTGCACCAAGCCTCCATCCACTATGCGCGGGGCTTGCAAACAAAGGCCACAGGCCAAAACAATTATTCCGTGGGTTAAAAAATGACTCCAACCGCGAATAGTAATTCCACAAGAGACTCCCCGATATATAGGCGCGAAAACACAGGGCAGACAAGAAGAATGACTCCAGGAAAACCTAACCGTGGGCAAAAACTTTCGTACTCCTAGCTATGCTAAAAAACAACCCTCCCCTATATGCTTTTGTAAAACGAAGTTGAGGGGAAATAATCCTAGCAAAGCACCCCACCGTAGCAAACATCAATCAAACAAAACCCTGAACGGAACAAGGTAGGGCAACAATGAGCCTACCTGGAAGCAACGCGTAACTGACGGGTGAAGTGGTCAGGATTCCACAACTGCCACCTAGATGCGAGTACCGGCACAGTGGTCCACGAGCTTCGAGGGGTCGATAGCACAGGATGATCACGACAGTTCGAACAAAACAAACAATAGAATAATCCAACGCGCTTACCCCCATATATAAAATAGTTCGCACGTGCGACAGGGTTTTAAATCGCACGGGAAACAACCTTGGGTCGGAGGGTAAAACGTAAAACCTTCCGCAACGGCGGAAAACCATAACCTAAATCCGACCGCAGTGATAAGCGAGGCGAAAAACTAACGATCGGACGTCGGAGGGCTTTTAGGATCGGATGATGAAAGCCAACTTCCTTCCGCAACGGAGGACGGCCAAAGTGTTGACCCAGCCGTGGAGACACGCATGGCGGAAAAATCAGAAGATCGGGCGTTGGAAGGTTTTGGAGTCGGAGGAAGAAAGCCAACTTTGCTCCGCAACGGCGGAAGGTCGAACCGCGGATTCATCCACAACTGTGGGACCCACAGACTTAAAACGTTAAAGGACGAATGGAAAAAGAAGCAGCTTTCCTTCCGCAACGATGGAAGAAAGAAACAATAAAGCTTCTGATTCAAAACTAATATTCCACCGAGGCAAAACACATACGTCGGAAAGAACGTTGAAAAACAAACTCCAAATTCGCCCGCAATGGCGGAGGCCAAATGCAAAGGTCCGTCCACAACGACGGGCAAGGAAATAACCACACCTTCCGACGTTAAACCAAAAGTCATCCGCAACGGCGGGAAAAGAAAAGGCAAATACCTCCGCAACGACGGGAATGTCAATTAAACAAACTTTCGATTCATAGTGGCTTCAAAGGTATTCAAAGATAACGATAAGGCTTGATAAAAAAGGGAATTTTTCAACGTTAGAGGGAGATGTAAATAGGTGGTAAACCAATTCAGCATAAGAAACTCTTTCTGAAAGCTCCCTGACCAATTCAAAGCATAAAATCAAGCCAGTCCAAGCGAAAGGAGGGTCCTAAAAATCTTTAGAATTTTGGGAAATGGTTGCGGCTGCAACAATTGGCGACTACCTGGTGAACCCCAGATTTCTGAATTAACTCCTCCCCAGTGCAAGACCATCTGAATAAAAGTTGAAATCTTCTAGATGTCTTTATCCTTGGGCTGGCCAACTTAAGCATTTAAACCATTGAGAAGTAGTCTATTCTTTGGGAAATGGTAACATCAGAAATATTGCAAGTTTGAACAACTCTTTTGAGGCCAAAGAAGTGAGGTTTATTTTTCCTGTCCTCAGGTAGTTTACAGCTTAGACACCACAGGATTGTAACAGAGAGTAACAGTATTATCCTTTTGTTCCTCATTCCCATGTCAACTGCACTTTGTGCCTTTTGAACTTCAGTTCTTTTGATATGAGTCCTCCTGCAGGCCTTTCTTACTGAATTTTAATTCAGGATCCTCTATCCCATAGTGTCCTTTTGTGTGAACAATATACTTCATATTTCAGTTCACGGATGGAGAGGATCTTATGGCCATTTAGTACTTCATGCTTTGATATTATGCTTTGATATGTATTGTTTTTCTTTAAGGAGTTTTGACTCTTGATAGCTTTTTTCTTTTCTGAATATATGACATGGGATCATTTATATATGACATACTGTATCACTCTGCTTCCTTTCCGTGGGTCTTCTGCTGTCACCCCCTTGGATATTTAAGATGTGAAATGTATGGAGCCTCAAAATAGTATTCCAGACCTCTTTTACTTCTGAGCTATTTACGGGGTTAAGTAAGACTTCAATGAATGCATTGCCAGTTAGGAACACTGCTACTAGAAGACATTCTATACTTTAAAGCACAGTCTTTCGCTCAAGATTTCAGTTAATAAAGAACCCTGATGTTTCCATTGCAACCAAAAGTTTGCCCTTTTATTCAAAACCAAAAGAAATGCTAGCAAAGTAATAAAGGAAAACAGCAGCAAATCAAATAATCAAAGGAAAAACATCAAAGCATTAAAGAACGCAAAATCAATTTATTTATGTACAAAGCAAAAGGAAAGAAAAATTGTTGCCCACTCCTGGAAATCTTTTAATCATGGGGAGTTAAGGGGTGGGATGAATAATAGAGATGAGTTGTCTAACCATGGTCTAGCTGGGCTAGTTTTGAAACTGAACCCATGTCTACTATTCTAAAATCATTTCTTACAGCCTGAGGGAGTTGAAGGAGCTCACGCTGAACGTCAGTCATAGAACTGGCCTTTCTTGGAGTAAGATGTCTTAACTCAAACTCAGTCAGATAATTTCCCAGGACAGAATCAACAGATTCATTTCCCTCTTCTAGCTTAGTGACATTGTGCTTCATGTAGGGCTCTCTTAATATCTTAATCAGGTTTGGGATGCCCTTCTGAGGTAACCATAAGTGAGACCAATCTGAAGCAAAGTACCCATTTAGTCTTGCTGTCCAATATTGGTTCAGGATCATTCCATAAGCATCAGGTATGTTTGCTACTACGATGTCAATGTAATGACATATCCTTTTATTTGCAGACAATCGAATCAGAACGTTCTCCATCTCCCCTACTACTTTGACACTAGTTTTGTCAAGTTGAGTGACATCCCAAATAGTAGGTTTTAGCTGCCCATTAAGTTTTTTGCAAACTGCCAGAGGCATAACATTCATGGATGATCCAGAGTCCACCAAACAATTATGCACCTTATGATTTAAAATTTCAAGAGTCACAAGGAAAGGTGGAGCGCTAGTTTTCCTTGTCCTAGCCAATTCGATCTTTTCTTCCAGAGGTTGATTTTTTGTAGGCATCTCCTCTTTAAGTTTGTCAACTTTTCTTTCCGCATCATGTTGCACAGGTTTGGCAGGTTCAACGAGTGGCTTTATTTCCTTTTTGCAAGTAGTGGCTTTAGGCATGTCATCTTTAGCATTCACATCTTGCCTCTTGACTTTCTCTTGCAATTCTTTATCCTTTAGAAGTATTGCATTGTCCTTAATTTCTAGGTTCTTATCTTTTGTGGCTAGAGGTGTATATTGAGATTTGAGAGCATCTTCTTCTGTGTTGAAAAGCGAAACACCATTCCATAAGAGCATGGCATCATCATCTTGCTTCTCTATGATCTGTTCCTTTCCTCCTTCTTCACCAATGTCTTCAGTCAATTTTGAGTTCAACAACTTATTCATTACCAAAGACATTGAATTCAACCATTGAGGGCACTTCTTCTCAGAGTGAGGTTGCTGGTGAAAAGTACAGAAATTATCCCCCCCTATTTCTGTTATATTTATTGAGGCTAAATTTGGGGGAGGGGTTTTCCATTGGTTATTATCTTCTCTTTTCGGATAGTAGGGCTTATAAGCTTTCTGAATGTCCCTTTCTTTCTCTAGGCCTATTATTCTGTTAGACAACTTCTGCATCATTTTCAGCATTCCTTGATAATCATGTGAGTAATCCTCTTTCGGTTTAGACAGCAGTAAAGCTCTTATCCCGGTAGTCTTTTCTTTAGGTAAGTCAGGGTAATCTTCTACACTTTTCCTCTCAGCCTCTACTCTTTCGGCCTCTTCATAAGTCTTTACCAATGTGGGTTTGGCTTTCATCTTGGCAAACATGGCCAGCTCGAGCCCTGGGGCTGAGGTATAATACTCAATTAAGACCTTGTCTGAGGGTCTGTCAACTTCAGAGAAGTTCTTTAGGTATATTGAAAATCGTTGAGTGAAAATATGTACCTTCTCATTCTTCTCTTTTCTTAACAAACCAAGACCTTTCATTAATGAGACGTGAGTTTTCTGGGGTGAGTATTTAGTTCTGAAAATTCTTTCGAAGGTGTCCCAATCAGGAACAGAGTTTGCAGGCAAACTGAAGTACCAGGATGCTGCTGCTCCTTTCAGGGTGTGAGGGAACAGTCTACAGACCACATCTTCATACTCCCCAGCCCTTAGCCCTTCTAATGCTAGATAAAAGCTTTGCAGGTGGTCGTCTACAACAATTCTTTCTTCGGGGTCAAACTTAGGCAACAGC
Organism: Pseudotsuga menziesii; assembly: GCA_001517045.1. Taxonomy (NCBI): domain Eukaryota; kingdom Viridiplantae; phylum Streptophyta; class Pinopsida; order Pinales; family Pinaceae; genus Pseudotsuga; species Pseudotsuga menziesii. The sequence continues at coordinate 65,863 of LPNX010741315.1, read as the reverse complement.
TTGTCAAAGGCTTGAGGTAGGTTATGCAAAGGCGGTGTAAGGTTTAAAGGAGACCTTGCTCTCCAGGCTGGTACTGGGTTGGGTTGATTTACATTAATTCCAGCCATAGGCACAGCTATAAGAGCAACTTAGGGTGAGAACCGGTTTTCTTACTTCAAGGTATAACCGAAAGCTGTAAGCGCTTAGGTCGAGTTACAAGCTTTAAACTTCTGCTGGTGGGGTAGTCTTGGGAAAATTTTAGTTTCCACGGCCAGCCATTCACTGGCGGTCCTCCTTCTAGCGCCAGAACTGTTGGGGCCTGGAAATTCGCAGGCAACAACAGTAAAGGATTCTCCCCAATCAACGTTTCCAACTAGCCCGTTCACTGTTTGGTGTAGGGAATCCGTCCGGTTTGCGGTCTGGCTACCGTAGGTCAAGGTAACAAAAACAAAGTTTTACCGGTTGCGGCCCGGTCCACCGATTTTTTTGTATTTTTTAACTTAATGCATGAAATGCAAATGCCTACTTAACAATGCAGGATGATGAGGATGCGGGGAGCGTCACAATGTGATGTGCAGGTGCTTACCTCTTGTCTTAGGCCCACGAGCATCTGCATCATATATGCAGCCATGAACTAGAACTAACTACCTATCTATCTATCCCCGGGGAGCCAGAGTATGATTTATTATGAGTAATGTGAAGCGCACATACAACATAAAGAGAAACTATAGTTAGCTAATATTTCTTCCCATATTGCATGAACCATGAAGATATTTCACAACCAGATAGCTAATTGTTTATTAACAACATCCATTACTCATGGTAGAAATCTTCACAAAATAAACTGGAAAGCATTCACGTAAGAACATAGGTTCAATGAGTTAGAACGGTCTCACAGTTAATGGATGCAAAGCTGGAAAAAAAATAGTTCCTCTTCAGCAAATCCATAGCACAACATTTGAATATTCTACCAAGCTTTCTCCAATCAAGAAAACTGTAATTTTTTATTGCAAAAGGAAATAGTTCTTCTACAATAAGTATTCACCAGTCCTACTGGGAAAAAGTCCTTCCCTTCTTCTAAGTCTTTTACATTTATACAAAAAGGGTCAGACTGTTGGGCTGCCCAAAGTGACCTTTCCCTGCTTCCCAACCTCTCGTCTCCCAATGTTCTATTTTTCTTAAATGTTTTACAAAAAATTAGCTACAAATTATAATGATGACCGACCCTTCATGAGGAAGGGCCCACTTGACTATCCAGAAACTTCCTCCACGTTGCAGCCTCATTAGCGATGCCTTCAAAAGTACAAGGTTCTAAAAACTGAATATTTATCTCAAATTTCTCAGCTTGTTTTTTGATAGCCTCGACCCTGGGCGTCCCCCTTCCCACCTTTGGTGGTGATCTTTTTCTTGAATCTTCTCATTAGCATTGTCATGTTTGGGGCATTTCGGAAGATAGATTCTTCCTTATTGAAATGGTGGGTATACTCGAAGTGCACCTTGTGTTCTTTGCAATGCTCAATAACCTTGCCTCGGGTTTCATTTCTGCGGTAGGACATCTCCCCAAAATGGAACTTCTCCAACTTCTCTATGAATTCAGCAGCTTGTTTCACCTTGGTGAATTTGTAGCTTCCTAGCTTGAATGGCAAAGGAGGGTAGGCAGTCTTTTTATGTTCGAATAGAAAACTGCCTATTCCATCTATGAACACTTGTTTGACTGCATCCTTGTGGACTATGTAATCCGTTGCATATTTAGGCAGTAGTGAAGGTGTTCTTAATCCTCCAAACATCCGGAAGTACATGCCATTTTCAGTTAAGAAATAATCTGCGTATTCTTCTATCACGTGCATGGCTTCTTCCGACATACAGTCACACTCCTTCTGGAAAATGAGTGTGTACAGTGGCATAATGAAGTGCTCACAGACCTCTCTATAATGGCTATGGTACTGGTGAGCCCACAATGGTTTATATGCAGCATAAACAGGCATTCTTTCCCTGTCCCAGATGCACCTGAGACCAGGGAAAGGTTGGTTGCATAGTATGCAGTCTATCAATATTGAACTCATATAGAATTCAAATCTTTTCCAGGATTCTCCTCCCAAGGCTACGACCAAGCAAGAAGAAAGACTGCTCGATACCAGGCTGGCCCAGGTGAAGACTGCTCCTTGGGATGCAACGTAAAAAATAATAGGTATCCATTCCAATTTGAACAACCTGCCGTGAGCTCTTCCAAATATCCTATTGAGCATCAAAGCTATGAATCTGTATGGAACCCTTAAACTTGCAGTGTCATATTCTCCGGTCACTCTGTTCCTGAAATGTTTTCCAGTCAACATCATTCTTTGCATGGTCTCTATAAGGTCCATTCTAATGCTGTCTAACCAGGCATCAGATAAGAACACCTAAGCTTCTGGCAAGTGATAGGCCAGGGCTACGTATCCCGGGCTATAAGCAGCATAGCCTTGCTTTTCAACGTTCCCCGTGATCATTGAGGCTATGTCTGCATGGGGCAGAATCCATCCAATTACCTCAGAGCATGGGAACAACTCTGGTCTGGTAGCAACCTTCATGATAGAGGATTTCTCTATGTTAGCATAGATGGGCTCTTCTTCTAAGCCCATATCGGGAATCTCCCTGCGGGAAATCAACCTATATATTTCACCCCATTTGTACTCGGGCTCAACACCAGAAACACATTGAGTGTCTTCATATATGTATTCGGTCTTCGTGACGACCTCTACTTCTGGCTCTTCTTCGACCAGAGGGGCCTTCTTCTTTTGTCTCTTAGACATTGTGGATTCGAATTCTTCCTGCCACATATAAAATTGTAACATTGAGAAATTCAAGGTGCAAACATTTGTATGACAGTGTGCAGCGTTTTACTTTTTCTTTATGTGCATTATGACAGCAATTTGTTAAAGAGACAAATGTATGCCTGGATAGCCTAAAATGGCCTAACTTAATCTGAACTGTTAAAACCAAAATGCAGCATTTAATGAACTTGTCTAAGTCTAGCATGATGCAAAACATGTCGTATGATATTAAACCATTCTATCACTTATATTCTAGACAACAGTGAATCTCCATCCATAAGCAATGTGCCATTTCCCTGTGTTTAATGTGATAGCAAGCAGTGAAGCTAATGCATGCATGTACAACCTAAAAATGCCTTGACTATCAGAACCGTTAAATACAAGGTGCAGTGTTCAGCAATTTAGTCTGTGTATTGGCAAACAAAGAAGATGATTGAACATAGCGCGAGTCTCCTATGTTTTCCAATACCAAACATCTTAACGACACATCTCTTCGCAGGCACAAAATTGGAAACATGTTTTTTGCGGCAAAATAATTACATTAACTTGACTACACATTTCTCTCTCTGCGGGGACTACTGTCATCCTGCTGTACGGGTAAAAAAACTACACACGGCGTCTACGGTGCTTACGCCTCTACGTTTTAGGTTAATAAACTACAAACCGCAGCAGATTCCTTCCAACCGGCTAGGGCTTCAGATAATGGTGCACAGAATGGCGCGGCAAACAGAGGCTCGAGGGTGTGGGTAAAATGAACCTCAACCCAAAAAGGGGGAACCACCAAATGCCATAGGAAAACCCATACAAACCTCCCCCCGCTCCTCATCCTCACACTTGGGGTAGCTAGGTGCAGGCAGCGAAACAACCACCTGCACCAAGCCTCCGTCCACTATGCGCGGAGCTTGCAAACAAAGGCCGCGAGCCAAAACAATTATTCTGTGGGTTAAAAAACACCTCCAACCGCGAATAGTAATTCCATAAGAGACTCCCCGATATATATGCGCGAAAACACAAGGCGGACAAGAAGAATGACTGCAGCAAAACCTAACCGTGGGCAAAAACTTCCGTACTCCTAACTATGCTAAAAAACAACCCTCCCCTATATGCTTTTGTAAAACGAAGTTGAGGGGAAATAATCCTAGCAAAGCACCCCACCGTAGCAAACATCAATCAAACAAAACCCTGAATGGAACGAGGTAGGGCAACAACTAGCCTACCTGGAAGCAACGCGTAACTGACGGGTGAAGTGGTCAGGCTTCCACAACTGCCACCTGGATACGAGTACCGGCACAGTGGTCCACGAGCTTCGAGGGGTCGACAGCGCAGGATGATCACGACAGTTCGAGCAAAACAAACAATAGAATAATCCAACGCGCTTACCCCCATATATAAAATAGTTCACACGTGCGACAGGGTTTTAAATCGGACGGGAAACAACCTTGGGTCAGAGGGTAAAACGTAAAACCTTCCGCAATGGCGGAAAACCATAACCTAAATACGACCGCAATGATAAGCGAGGAGAAAAACTAACGATCGGACATCGGAGGGCTTTTAGGATTGGATGATGAAAGCCAACTTCCATCCGCAACGGAGGATGGCCAAAGTGTTGACCCAGCCGCGGAGACACGCATGGTGGAAAAATCAGAAGATCAGGCGTCAGAAGGTTTTGGAGTCGGAGGAAGAAATCCAACTTTGCTCCGCAACGGCGGAAGGTCGAACCGTGGATTCATCCGCAACTGCGGGACCCACAGACTTAAAACGTTAAAGGACGAATGGAAAAAGAAGCAGCTTTCCTTCTGCAATGGCGGAAGAAAGAAACAATAAAGCTTTCGATTCAAAACCAATATTCCACCGAGGCAAAACACATACGTCGGAAAGAACGTTGAAAAACAAACTCCAAATTCACCCGCAACGGCGGAGGCCAAATGCAAAGATCCATCCGCAACGGCGGGCAAGGAAATAACCACACCTTCCGACGTAAAACCAAAAGTCATCCGCAACGGCGGGAAAAGAAAAGGCAAATGCCTCCGCAACGGTGGGAATGTCAATTAAACAAACTTCCGATTCAGAGTGGCTTCAAAGGTATTCAAAGATAACGATAAGGCTTGATAAAAAAGGGAATTTTTCAGTGTTAGAGGGAGATGTAAACAGGTGGTAAACCAATTCAGCATAAGAAACTCTTTCTGAAAGCTCCCTGACCAAATCAAAGCATAAAATCAAGCCAGTCCAAGTGAAAGGAGGGTCCTAAATTTTTTTAGAATTTTGGGAAATGGTTGCGACTGCAACAGGATCATAGTTAGGCTTAGCTAAAAGTATTGTGCTTAAAATTTCCCCATCCTTGACAATACATTACTTATATATATTTCTAAGATTTTGATGTTGAGAGGGAGACAAAACAAAGAAATTTGGGGCCTAAAGGGGAGAAGGAGACCTGATTTCTATTGAAATTGTTATTGGTCCAACTTGTAATTCATCTCAGGAAAGATCTATGTCTTGCACAATGAGTGAGATAGACTTATTCTGAATCCCTCCCTTTCCCTTAGGAATACTTGACATTTTTTGATATATTGGATAGTGGAAAGGATTTTCCTTTTAACTTCAATCGGACTTCATCCTTTCGATTGCTTTGTCTTAACATCAATTGTCTGAGTCCAATTATCATGCTCTCACCTAGGGGTTGTCGACTCCCCTCCAAGCGACTTAAGTTGTCACCCTTCAACTGGTGTTCTTGGGGCTCTATGCCCTTGCATCACACATTCTTCACCCACTAACTCATGTCCTTTTGTCAGAGCATTTATAAGGAGTTGTCTAGATTCTAGACAATTTGCACCTTTGCTGACAAGTTTGGTCGGAATCCAACAACACGATTTGTTGCTGAAAATGTAGGTTTCATGTTTGGAATTCCAATTTTGGTTGCAGAAATGGATTCAAGGCCTTCGATTACCTGTGGGGCGCCCCTACTGTGCAATTCTAACCATTGAAAACTTATTTCAACCATTTCCGTTAGATTTTGGCTAAAAAAAACTCCGCATTTCAGGTGCAAATCGTCTAGACTTTAGCTTACTCTGGTTTATAATGCAACATTCAATAAAGAAAGGGATTCATTTTTTGGTTTTCTTGGTTAGGTGTATTATTTGGATCCTAAGAGTTTGGTACCCTTTAATTTAGTTATTGAGGCATCTCATGTAGCTACTCAAGACCCTTTCTTATATGTCCATCCTTACTTACTCATAATTGGCACACAAATTTTCCTTTGAAACTAAACATTATTATCTATTAGGTTAGGTTCCCTTACCATATATTCATTTTAATTCTAGATTTATTCAACATGGAGAGGGTTAAAAAAAAATCTATGTGCAAACTCCTCAGCGCTTAAGATTTTAAGGATTTAAAAAAATATATGCCAATTTATTTCGTTTTACACATTTTTTAAAGGTTTTGGTTCAAAATGTTTTCATTTTAATTTGTTAGTATTACGCACATAACATGTCTCTTCCACCTTGGATTATAAGAGCACCTTGCTTATTGTAGTGTAATAATGAAAACTAATGAAGTGATGTGTTTTTTTAGATGAAATAAATATTTTTGTATTAAAATAAGTTGCAACCTTGCCATCTAGCATGCTAGTACAAAGTGGCGAGCTAATGTCACGCTTATCCAAACAAAGTGAAAAAAAGTCTTATGCTCTTTTTCCAACTTATCTAGCTTACTAATGTTGCTTCTATAACTTCTTATTTGGAAACTTTATTGCCATATGAACTATCATAATATAAACAAAATTAATAGTACATAGTATGCTTTCAAGTACAATAAATTAAAACAAATCCCTCCCATTAAAATGGGCATTGGTACTTCCAACCTTGGAAATTTGAGAATCATTTGATTGGTGTAGGGCCACTTGCTGAAAAATTGTATCTTCTTTGTATTCAACTCCTCCATCCCACAATGCTTTCGAAATTGTGAGTTGGATTATGCTTATGCTCTTCCAAGCTTCTTGTCCTTTTTCAACTGTTCCATTTTCTTCATCAAATATCAAATATTTCATTTTTTCTTACAAGCCATCCATTATGAGTATTTATTTGTTTTCATCACATACTACACATCAATTGGACACAAATGGTATTCCATCACTCCTTTATAAAGTAGACCAATATTGAGTCCTCAAAAGATTAGTAGGCAAGTTTAACATATTAACAAGTAATGAGAATGGAGGGCTCTCCTTTCCTACTATAAAAACAAAACAAAACATTACCATATTGAATTTCAAGCCCTTATTATCTCATTAAACCCAAACACAAGGGCACCATTAACTCAACACACTTCATCTTGATTCCCAATATCCTACATGTGATTAAGCATCCCATCCCGGTAGGGTTTATTATCTCAAACCAAAAGAAGGTGCTGCGAGCTAGTACCAAGGTAATGTGTGAAGAAATGTGCCATAAATTTCTAGATGGGGTGCCTAAAGGACCATTGCTTCCTTCCTTATGTTTCCATTTGTCCTCCATCGTGTGTTCATTTCAAATGGGAAATTCAAAACTAGTATCATAGGAGGTGGCTATGGGTGATTGCTACCCATTTTCCCTCATTTGCGCTTTCTTCAATTGAGATGATTTATTTACATATTGGTTGGTGATTTGGTTTATTTTTTGGAGGAACCAATAACGAGATGTTGAGTCAAAGTTTTGATCTAGTAGTTGAGCTCTTTGGATTTGCCCCACTAACTGAGTGTCCTTTGGAATGGCGTGCTGGATCGTATGCTATTGATAATCAACAAATACTGGATCACAATAATATTCTTAATCCCCATTTTCTATTGAGTTTGAGTCCTTGATAAAGGGATAATGTTTCAATTTTGATATTGGTTTCTTTGCCTAATCCCTAGGCAAAGTATATTATGTGTTCCTCTTAGGTCTATTATGACCCCCCTGTGCTCCTGTCACCCCTAACACTAATAATGTTTTTTTTGTGCTTCTCTCAATGTTATAATGAACCAAAATAAAGATGATTTTTTATTCATTAGAGTAATGGAGAACTAGAATCACTAGACACATTACCAATATATGTTGTCTATTAATATATATGTGTGTGTGTGTGTGTGTGTGTGTTTGATTTCTTAATAAGGAGTTATAAAATACAATTATATACTAATACAATATATAGTTATATAAAACGATGAAAAAAAGACTTGAACATTATATTTTTTATAAAAATATTATTTTCATCAATTATTTACTAAATAATATATATATTTTATATATTTCCAAAATTTAATATTTACACCACATGTGTTATTGAGGAATGGTTATACTCAATATTTCGTAGTATGTTGATGTCGAATGGCGAATGAGGAACCACCCCATGTATTTATTAAAATTAAAAAACAAGTTCGAACAATACTAGATTTCCCCATTATTTTCATTTCATCAAATAATGTTGACCTACTTAGCTTTTTGAGTCACTTCGCTTTGCTTTTATCTCTGCATGTGTTTTTCTCGCAGACACATGGGAAGTCAACTGTTGTCACTGATTCTCTTTGATGCGTGGTCCATGTTCAAACTGCCTATGGTGGCTTTCCCACTTTTTGCACTCGGAAAAAATAAATGGGCACGCATTCCCACACCTTCATCCATATTAGCTCTCCCTCCCACCCGGAATCACACGGTGACGCACAGTCCCCTTAACGCACGTTCCAATGGACAGCGAGAAGCTAGGATTTTTGATGATCCTATCTTGTCCTATACAACCCGCTGCTTGTACTTGATCAACTATGCCCTCACAAACCTCTGATAAATGAACTATGCTCCTCTAAAATGTGGCAGAACTAACCACGCTATAAAAGCCATCTTTAGAGGATGCCAAAATGGTATCCTGAAAATAAAAACCAGCCCATCATTCTATTCAACTACACCTTTGTCCATGGAACATGGAAAAACTAAATCCAACTAAAATCCAAGTAAATCCAAATAAAAAACATGAAGAATAGATTAAATCCAAGAGGAAATCAACCATAAATCCACTGCTTACCATGAAATTAGTGTTGCTATTATCGTTTCTACAAGGGTTAGAAAAGAGTAGAGTATCCAATATGTTAGCCATTGTTCATCATCTTCTTTAGATGGGCTCTCAATTTCTCTTACAGAGGCATACCTGATATTGACATTGAGAGATTATTCTTCCTCTCATGTCTAAATAAAGTCTTAATTTCTCTGCCATAACTTTATTACATTAATTCAAGGATGAACACAACACTTACAATGGATGTAGAATCATTAGCCCGGGTCTGTGTTGTACAAGACAATACACCCTTGTAACCTAGGGTATGGGGTTACCAACTTACTATTAGACTTGCAGACAATCAGCTTTTACAAAAATTGAAATGAGAATAGGAAGAGAGTTTTTCTTACCTGGTTTATGACATTTGATCCAAGCTTGGTCTTCTCTCGGTTCAACCTTCTCCAAATCTTCTAGGGTTGCTTCTCTTCACCTGCAAAGAGACAATTATTCAAGTAATATCTCATACATATATATATCAGAGGTTAGATGAAACACACATCAATAATATAAATAACATTATTCATTAACAAATATACATGAGAAACGTACAATACGAAGATTGGAAGAAGAATTCTCTTTATTAACAAACAGTGAATAGGTGAGAATACAACCCAGCTTCTGACACAAGGACTTCTCTGCAACCAAGGACTCTGAGTTATGATGCTCCAAGAATGTGAAGGTATACCACCAGCATAACTTTGCTCTTCCAAAATTGATTGATTAGCCCCATCTCAAGGCATCTATTTATACATTGGGAAATAGACTGGTTTCGAAGGTTAGGATGGTTGAGACAGTTGGGATAGTTATGGATTAAGGCCCAACTAATCTCATCTAATCACAATTTATATTTTTTAAGGTTGAAATAAGGTACACGCGAGTATTTGTTAAGCAAGGCATGCATGACACGCTTGTTGCTCAAAGGTAACTCGCATGTTCAATGTACACGCGGATTGCAATGCATATAGTCGCGTGTGACACTCGAGTTGAAATGCACATAGTTGTGTGTGCAACCCTAGACTCAGAATAAAAATATATCAGATTGGTCTGGAGATCATGTATTAATGGTCATGCACATCTATAGTGTTTTGGTTACTTCAATCGTAATTGTCCTTTTGTGTGTCGACATAATGCATGTCAACACTCGGACGAAGAAGTGCCATTTTGGATAATAACAGATGCCCCCTAATGTGTGAGGTCAGAGGGAAGCGATGGTCGAAATACATTACAATATTTGTCTTAGAGAACTTAGAAATCCAAGGTAGTAGAGGAAGTACCGGAAACAAATACATATCAATGTCATATACAAAACCATATCTGAGGATGCCATGTTCAATATACTGGAACACTGGCTCCTTTACAATATTGGATTACATCATATGATATGGGTACGAGACCATGTATATTACAAAGGTGGATTGAAGCCACAATATACAATGATGAGTCTTCAAAATCTGGAGGCTGTGTAACTGATCATAACATAATCTTGCACAACTTAGGTTATAGAGGTGAACCTAAGGTCTTTATCAGAATCCAAAGGAACTAGTACAATCCTAGCCATGTGAATAAGTATTTTGAAGTTGAACATGGAAAGGACTCAACAGATTGTCAATCAATAGGTGAAACTGACAATTGAAGCAAAGGAGTTCACCAATAATGATAGTGAATCCTAAGGTACCATCATCAAAACTCTAGGTCTTTGTCTTCATGAAGTACTGATGATCAAACCATGCTGTAATGATGAAGGCAATATATCCTCCAACGGATCGCAAGGGTGACTAGGAACTGGATGCGGGAAGGCAGACACAAGTAATACTCAGATAGGATAATGATGGAATCAGGATAATAATCAGAGGAAGGGATAAATCCTTGAACAGTGAGCATGCCATAGAGATGACCCAAGGCAACTTTTAACTTATAGATAGGACAACTAGATGTATCTGAGATGTAGGAGACATGTGCAGATTCCCCATGTATAAAGAACAAGTGGAGGAGTAAAGACTCGAAGTGATAGCTAAGCTAGAAGGATAAACTGAAACATGAGTATTGAAAAGTTCAAAAAGTGCTATGCTCAAGGATGACATGCTGCCACTGTTTATAACCCAAAGAGAAAACTTCTTCCTTATCTTTTCTGTTAAATTTTAACGAGGCCAGGAAAGTCAACTCAGGTCTCTCTTCATTTTTGACGAGCTTGAAGAGGAGAGAGAATAATGCTTGATAATTTCACTGATTTGTGGATTTTACATGCCCGAACTAGTACATGCTCATTGGTATTTTCATGTTTAGAGATTCTGAAAACTCCGAAGAAGACTCCAGGGGGGTGCTTTTTCATCCAATTTAGTCTCCTAAGGCCAGAAAAGTATAAAACATACCACAAAAGAACTCTCTTACCTTCCGAAGAAGTAAGGCACACCTTTTTCGTACTTAGTCAGGGAGGTCCGAAAAAGGTTAAATTACCACCTACCCAATGCCCCTTCAAAAGCAGCATATAGCTTGAGTTTTATGAGTGTGAAGGAAAGAAAATTCACTCGGAAATATCCATTTGGTTACGAGAAATGGGGCTTACAACAGTAAACTCGATGCTTTGTTATTTAATGTTTAACGAGCATGACAAAAGCATAAAGTACACTCGAAATCTATTTCATGTTTGGGTCCAGAGCATGGAAAAGAGAAAACTAAGCTCATACTCGGCGCTCCTTTTCCATAAATTTAGTCCCTCATGTCTCGAAAAGCGATAAACCTATACTTGAGAATAATCTTCTCAACTCCTTAGAAAAGAGAGTATCCATTTCTTGTATTATTCCACATGGTCCGAGAAAGTGATAACCTACCACCAATGTGGATGCCCATTCACATATTCTTAACGAGCCTGAATGGACAAGTTTACTCGGCAGTCAAGTCTATTTTGAGGAGTTAGACCTAGGCCTAAAGGAACTCCATAAGGGCGGGGAACCTTATAAAGGTGATAGCTTATAAAAAGAGACCAAAATGAGGCTTAATTTGGAGTGAAAAATAGCTATGAAGGCTCCCCTAAACCTATGACAAATGCGTCATGAGTACCAAAAGACAACAATGTGTTTTATACTAGGGTACTCATGGAAGGAAGGCCCTATCCACGGAAGAACAATGGTATAGACAGGGTAATAATGGTTTAAACACCATAGCCTATGGTCGAAGTAGTGATCCTAGGGTTAAAATGGATTAGGTATAGATGCAAAAATGCATATGAATGACCAAAATCCTATCCTATATGAGTGACTAACCACTTTAAGTGACCTTGAACCTGTTGCATTAGGAAAATATGACATGGTATTAGTTTGATTATAATACAATCTGAAAACTCTAGTTTAAAAACCCATAATTTGGAATTATTTCTATATATAGTCAAAAAATAGAAATCAAAACATACCATTTCATATTTCTACCCAATATAGGCAATTTTTACCTCTCACTTCAATCGCTCGGTGTGGACAAACCAATGGACGATTTTCAATACCTCAAGAGCCAAGTAAGCTAGTTGTTCATTCTCTTCCATTTCAACCATTTACATTTTCAATTTTATGCAAATTTGAATGTTTTAAGCTTGTCTTAAGGGGGTCGCATAGTACACGCGAGTATGTGACTTATACAGTCGCGTACACGCGTTTTACACACAACTTGCCCGAACAAAACCCGCGTGTCATACGCGACCTATCTAAAAGACAGTCGCGTGTACTGTGTGACAAGAAAAATAATGTTAAGGCCAAAATCAAATTGTTTTGATAAATTTTAATGTTTGATAATGGTTTCATGGGCAGGTTAAAACATGGTGTTGGAGTGGAGGGAGCGGGAACATGAAGATATGGACCGAGAGGCACTCCAAAATGCCCCCATTGTGCAAGCATTGTAGCAAAGTGGGTTATTAAAGTTATTTTGTACTTCACCTATGCGGGCTAATGTTCATTTGCTAGAGTTTTTTATTGGCTACTGGGACCATGAACTTGGGGCCTTTGACCTTCAAGGTGAAATCTTAGAGGTGGCACTGGAAGACATATACTTCATTACGGGCTTGCCTAGATAGGGGACACCTGCCAACCTTGAGGGTACTGGAAGGGGTGGGGACCCCATGAGTGTTCAGGATTACATCAACACTTACTGCACACCCGACAATCAGAAAAAGGGATCATGCATCCCTATTGTACATAGTAGTAACTTCCCGCTGCAAGTACTATAGTGAGGGTTGCAGGATCATCATCGCTCCATCTTGCTACTCATAACCAGATAAGAATTGCTGTAGAGTTCCTACATGGAGTTGTGTTTGACTGGTGGTTGGGAGTAATCTTGATAATATTCTTTGAGAGAATGCCCACAATCAGCCTTGTGGTACCACTTACAACCTTCTCTCCTCGTCAGCCTAGACTGACTAGGTGGGGAGAGATTTTCCTTAGCCAAGGTAGTGGTGGATTAGTTTAGGGCGTATATGACAATGATTTCTACTTATGGTGGGGGAGGTAATTTCCAGTACTAGAGGAGCTTCCCCATGTTGGTTTATACTTTCAAGGTGATAATGATCTCGTTCTCCCTCCTGGAGGAGTATGGGGAACGATAGGTATTTTGGTTTTTCAAGTTTTTAAATTTTTATGAATTTTTATCAGAAAGGTATATACATATTTATAAGAGTTTTTAATCCATTTAATGTTTAAAATGTAGATATTGGACCTATCCGCCCTTAAGGGGATCCTAGGATGTATGTACAACTGGTGGCAAGGGAAGATCAAGGTTTGATCAGGGTACTTGAGGGAAAGCTGGCCAAGTTTACCCACAGAGTCTCAGCCATACATATTGAGTAGATCCCTGCCATCATGCATGAACTTGTTGTCGGGATTCCACCCACCTAGATATGCCTTATGAGAAGGGTAGCCAGGGAAATACTTGTCTACATAGAGGCCGCAGAGGCTACTCCAGCTGAAGAGGCTGAGGAGGCCAATGATCAGGGTGACCACGGTGGTCAATATTAGGTCTAGGAGCATTTTATGGATTGCGATCCAAATTTTGTATATTTTTGTATATGTACACATGTATCACTGGATCTGAGGATCAAAACTCGACTTATCTTATGGACATATATTCACACACACACACACACACACATATTGCTAGTTTATTTACATGTATTCACAATGTATTTGTTGTGTATTTTTATGAAATGTGTTAAGTGCCAATCTAAGATATAGTTCACATATGCATCAGTTAATGAATTTTGATTTCTTGGAATATGATTAAATGAAATTATATCAAAATTTCTTTCCAATAACCTAACTTGCAAAAACTAACGTGACAAAATAGGGTTTCGCACCTGATAAGCTCGATTGAGCTGGGAGACCACCAGTTGAGAGTCAAGTCTAACTTCCAACTGGGTGATGCCACGTGACAAGGCATCCCATAAAACCTCAATGACAACCATGTATTTAGCTAGATTATTGGTAGCAGGATCTAGGTAAGCGCCTCCAAAGGAAACTAGCTATCCTAAGGGTGAGTAAATAACCCATGCGGCTGAAGCCAGGTTGCAAGTGTCACAACTAGCACCATCTGTGAAACCTATGCACCACCTAGAAGACATATGTAACAACCAACATATGATCCAAGAACACAAACTGGCTAACTATTGTACATAAAGTTACATACAATACAAATACAAGAAAAAGTGTTAAGCCTAAGCGTAGTACTGTTTCAGGTGAGCCCATTTCTAGGCTTCGACAGCTTATTCTATTCGAATTCGGTTAATTCATATGCCCCTTTCTTCAAAACTTTAGACACGACATAGGGTCCTAACCACATAGACCTGAATTTTCTTGCCCCCAGGATTTCTTTGTCCTGATCCCAGAGCATGACAAGCTCCCCTTCAGAAAAAACCTTAGGTTTGACCAATTTATGATATTGATTTTTAACCCTATTTTTATGAGTCTTGTTTGCTGTCAATGCATCTCTACGTTGTTCGTCTAGATGTTCTAAATGTGGAAAACGTTTTTCCAGTTCAGTCATATTAGGTAACGCTTGAATGGCAATTTTTAGTGATGGGATTTCACATTCAACCGAGGTTACTGCTTCCACCCCATGAACGAGTTGGAAAGGTGAGAACCCCATGGCAGTTTTCACATTAGTTCGATAAGCCCAAAGTGCAGGATACAACATGATGTGCCAATTTGACTGGGATACATTGATAGTACGCTTGAGAATAGTCTTCAAGGTCTTATTGACTGCCTCGACTTGACCATTCGCTTGCGGGTAGAAAGAAGATGAATGTTCTTTTTTAAACCCTAGCATAGTAGCCAATTTGGTCATCATGTTGTTTTGGAAATGATTGCCATGGTCAGTCAAAATCTCTTTACGTATACCAAAATGTGTGATAATCTGGTTGAAATTGAAAAATGTTGTAGTTTCCTTGTCAACCTTGAAGGTGGGTATTGCCTCTGCCAACTTTGTAAAGTAATCGACAACGATAATGATGTATTTGTGCCCCCTAGCCGAGACTGGATTGCAATTCACGTAATCTATTCCCCACTTGGTGAAGGGGCTCACTGTGATGACGGGAAACAATGGAGCAGGATGCGATTGCATCTTTTTGGTGTAAAGCTAACAAAGATGACAATGATTCATAGCATCCACACAATCTTTAAATATTGTAGGCCAGAAATAACCGGCACGCAAAATATTCTGGGTCATTGCTAACCAAGATAAATGACCCCCACATGCTCCACTATGGGCATCGTTTAGGACACTCTCGGCCCCTTCGTGGGTGAGGTACCGACGCAAAACAGAGTCTACCCCTCTACGGTATAAAGTATCCTCGATGATGAGGTAGTTTTTTGCATGTACGCGTAGTTTGCGTAGTTCTTCCCACGAAAAGGTTGCGTGACACTTCAGAGTCTGGAGATAGACACTCCATACTAAGGGTCAGAGGTGGAAATCAGAAAAATGTGCACATCTGGGAATGAGTCTTCTTTAATTTCTACATCTTCTTCTACTGGAAATTCTGTAATAAGCTCTACAAAAACTAAGTATTTTTTCGATTTGGATGATTGAAAATCCAAGTCAAACTCTTGGAAAATGAATATCCATTTGTTGAATTTGCCTCCAACTATGCGTCAGGACAAGACATAGTGGAAAGGATTGACATCTGCCACTATTGTCGTAGTCCTTAGTAAGATGTAGTGATGTAACCTCTACACAACATACACAGCTGCTAAAGCCAACTTTTCAACATGGAAGTACCGAAGTTCAGGTCCAGCTAAAGAACGACTAAGGTAATAGACGACATGCTCTTGGATCTTATCATCTTCCTGGGCTAGCACTACCCGAATGGTCGGCTCAGATGCGTCCAGATACAATATGAAATCACGAGAGTAATCTGGCGGATGCAACAAAGGGGTCGACAACAAAGCTTTCTTTAATGCCTTGAATGCAAGTTGTGTGGGTTCATCCCATACAAATGGGGTGTCCTGCTTCAACAGGCGCATGAAACCTTTGGTGATCTTGGCATAATTCACGATAAAACGTCGAAGAAAGTTATACTTTCCTTGTAGGCTATGAAGTTGCCTGGTGGAACGAGGAGGAGGTATATTTACAATGCCCTCAACTTTCAAAGGATCCACCTGAATACCTTTGTTAGAACCTATGAACCCGAGCAGCCTACCTAACTCGACATAGAAAACACAGTTGTGGGGATTCAAGCGTAGTTTGTAATGCCTGCATCATTCAAAAATTAAGTGCAAGTGCTCTAGATGATTGACCTTCTTACAAGAATGTGCAGGCAGATCATCTAGGTAGGGTTTGATAATAAACTTGATGTCACTGAAGGAAAAATTCATTGTCAATTGAAAGGTAGCCCCTGCATTTTTCAATCCAAAAAGCATTTTCTTGTACGCAAATGGAGCCCAAGGACAAATGAAATTCATTTTATGTTGGTCTTCTAGCTTGATTTAAATTTGATTGTAACCGAAAAAACCATCCATAAATGAACAAGCCTCACTCTTCGCACAAGCATCAATGATTTGATCTATGAATGTTGTGGGGTGGTTATCCTTAGGACAAGCTTTGTTTAAATTGCGAAAGTCAATACATACACGTATCATCCCTTGATTTTTATCAGCAAGAACAAGATTAGATACCTATTCTGTCAAAGTGATCGGGTAAATAAAACCAGTTTTCAACAGCTTTTCCACTTCAACCTTAATGGCTGTCGCTTTACGCAGATTGACAGGTCTAAGTTTTTGTCAAATTGGTTTGGAATCAAGATAGGTTCGGATTTCATGTTTGACTATCGATGGATCTATGCCAGGAATCTTCTCATATGACCAGGAAAACACGTTGCACAACTCCTTAAATAAGGCCGTATAGATAGCAATCTCCTCCGAAGAGTAGTTTTCCCCAATATATAAATTTTCCACAACATTGGGGTTCACAGAGATGTTGATAGGGATGGTAATGGAAATGTTTTCCACATTCCCCTCGGCAAATATTCCCTCCCTTGGTAAGGGATTGATCGGTATATTAGCATCACCTGCCAGTCTCACATGGAACTTTTGATTTTCAATCCTGCTTTACTCTGGAAGAAAATAGGATCTATGGTGAATATATTCGCAGATCTTATATCTCCCACTCATAGCTTCCAAAATGGCTTCGTCTGAAGGCAAAACCATGTTTAAGCAATGATCAATATACAAAGAGTTCTCTGCCCAAGCAGACAGATAGGCTTCTTCTAGATCCTCTGAGACTGTAGGAGGAACTTCAGGTTGATAACAGGAAGGAAGGACCCAAGGATCCGTTCTATTGACAACCATTGCAATAGACTTACCTACACTAGTAGAACCTAAGTAGTTTATTAGGGCTGGGATATCGAATGTGCCCATTAACGATGAGAACATTCCAGTTCCTAAGCTCTCTAATGCAGGTTTGACATGATAAACTAATGGCACAGTGGACTCATTAGTTTCCATACGGCCCTTCCGAATGAAACTAAGTTGGTCAACAGTAACCAACTTTCCTTCGTGTGGAAACACTACCACTCGTAGAACGACCGAGGCAATTGCACACATGGCATGAGTCCAACTTCTCCCCAGAAGCAAGTTATAATCCAATGGGGCATCAATCACCTCTACTTCAATAGACACTGCCTTCCCTGCCAACTTAATCTCAAAATCTGGTAGGATACCATGTGGACGAGATGACTTTCCATTGAAAGTAGTAAGTAGGGTGTTCAATGGAACTAGCTCTAGGGATCCAAGAGCCTTCCAGCAAGACAAAGACATGACACATGTGGAAGCAACCTCATCAACAAGTGACCTTCCGATGGTTTTTCCACCATGGATGACATCTATTGACAAAAGCCACATGATACGGCAAGCGAATTTTGACATCAGACAAATTAAACTTCACCATAAGGCTCGATGAATCCATACTACCTAAGGCTGCTAAGAGTGCATCTCGCTGGGCAAGACAACTCTGTAGCACCTCTAAGGCTGACATCGCTAGAGGGGTTTGGGATAAATATTCAACTACAGAGTAATTGGATGCAACCCTCGTGTTGGGATTATGCAATGCTTTCTTAAAGACACCTTTCGGTATCTTAGGCATAGGTTCGACAGGTTTTTTCAATTATGAGAGGGTTAGAAGTTTCACCTATAGACTTACCCTTCTATGGAGCTGTAATGAATATAAAATAAATTATTAAAATAGATTAGTTAATTATATGAAAGGGTGTAACCCTTCACGCTCAAGCCTATAAAAGGTGAGCTTATTGTACATTTTACCCATCATCCAATATATTATTTACTATTCATATTTCATTAAACAATGATAGTCAGATTCGACTAACGGACAACCGGATTTGGTTGCTCCATTTGGTATCAGAGCGGATTCGCTCCTACACTTTGAGCTCAGACTCGGCTCATCAATTCCTATTTGAGATCGGACTCGGCTCATCAATTTTCGATTCCTCTGCTGCTCCATTTCACCACCTATCACTTCATCCCGAGTGCTGTAAAAAAAACAAAAAAAAACAAAAACAAAAACAAAAAGAGTTATCCTCTGTGCACTCTTCTCACGCGCTCTGCTACCATATTCCTTCATCCCCACCCCTCACGCGCCTCTCCAATTCCACACGGCAACTCCTCCATACAGACCCCCATTCCTTTCTCTTACTATGATTATCCAACGCTCCACACTCCTGTACTCAGCCTCCCATTTTTTTGCCCGTGCTCTCTCCTTTATTTTCGCATGCTTCCCTTCTCTATTCCACACGACCTTCCTACTACTTGCGCTCTCCCTATGTACATTTCCCCATCCACCTTCTCATCCCCACTCTCTTGTCGCTTCCATACGCGGCTGCCCCTCCCATCGCCACCAGAAGTGGCTCCATTTCTCTTGTTGTACACGCCTTCCACATCAACCTCATCCCCGCCCCGTGTCTGCAATCTCCCGCGTCGGTTCTACCTTCCATGTCTGCTGTATCCTCCCCTCACGCCGCACTCCCTCATCACCGCTCCACTTCCTCCTCCGCCCAGCTCGGCCTTCCCCATACGCCACCTCCTCCAACCCCCAACTACTCCACACCCTCGTCACCTACCAATCTGCGCGCAGTCATCCAACCTACGACCAGCAACCAAACAAAAAAAATACAAACAAAACAATATATTATAAGTTATAATATAATATAATATAATATATTATTTCAATATATTTATAATAATATATTTAAAAAAAAATCAAATACTATATTTTTATTATAATATTTGTTTAAAAAAAATAAAAGAAAAAGAAACTATATACAAATATAATATAGTTTATAAAAAAAAATATAATAATAATAATATCAATTAATTAATTAATTAATATATTATTACCCAAGATAGCGTTGAAATACACACCTCCGCATACAAGGTCCAAGACCATGGTGGATCTAAAAGAGCAAATTGAAAAAATGGGGAAGGACATAAGGTCCCTTACCGCTGACCTAAAATGGGTGAAGGAAAAGATGCAAAATAACAATACATTACTCAAAGATGAGCTTGTTGTGGTACTAGAAAGGAGGCTCGACAACAAACTTGACATCCTGAACGAAAAACAAAAAGACTTGGATGACAAAATGAGTACCGTGACGCAAAACATAAACACCATAACACAGAACATGAGCACCATGACGCAGAACCATAATATATTAATCGAGATGTTACAAAGGGTCATACCCAATCCGGGCCACGTCAATAGTCCAGACATGCTAGATGCCTCATTTCATGTTTCCATCCAGGAACACTCACAAAGAATCAAGAAGATTTGCAAACAGAAATAAAGATTAACAATGCGACGCTTAAGCAAGAGATAGAAACACAAGTACTACCAGATATGGAGGCACGATTAAACAATAAAATAGACGCTATAAGTAAGATAGTAGAGAAAAGAAAAACTAAAAATCACCACCAACAACGAAGCAATCCAGATATGTCACTTTCATTGTCCAGCAGTTTCCAGCCACCATCAAACCATAAGGCAAAAGGAAATCAACGTCGCCCTTACAAAGTGCACCCACCTAAGGCAAAAATAGAGTTGTCAAAATACAATGGGAGTGAAGACCAATGTGTTGCTTGGCTAAACAAAGCAGAAGAATACTTCGACATTTACAACATTCAATCTGATGAGGAGAAGGTGAAATATGCGTTAGTGCATATGGAAGGGTATGCCTATAATTGGTACTTATGGTGGAAGAGAGATAATTTGACCTACACCTGGAACTTGTTCAAAAATGATTTTTTTAATAGGTTTCAAGGAATCAAAGAAGATGAATTTTTCAGTAAACTTACCAGACTACAGCAAGTCGAAAACGTTGAGGAATTCACTCATCAATGGGAATCCTTATCAACACGAGTATTTGGGTTGTCTGACAAGCAAAGAATCGAAACCTATTTAGGAGGTCTTAAACCACACCTCCAAAAAGAGTTAAAGTTACATGACATACCTATTGTAGAAGTAGCGAGACGTAAAGGAAAAGCCGCAGAATGCAAATTGGAAGGAATAAAAACAAAAGGTGATAGCCATTATCGACAAGAAAAAGAGACACAATGTAGGTACTGTGCAGATACTTGGTCTCTCGGCCATCAATGCCACAAACCTCAATCATTCACCTACGAAATGGAAAATAGATCAAAGTCATCTAACGGTTACTCTGATAATAAAAAGAAAAAGAAGAAAAACATATGTCCTCGATGCGGTGATGATTGGACCCCTGGTCACAAATGTAGGAACAATGAGACAATACAGTGCAAAATCATCAATGGAAAGGAAGTGCAAGTCTCTGCACAAGAGACCTCGTCCGATTCTAATACCGACACAGAGTCAGAATGAAGAACGACACTAGGAAAATACTTAAGCTTTGAGAACAAAGCTTTCTTAAAGGGAGTGGCAATGTAATGAATATAAAATAAATTATTAAAATAGATTAGTTAATTATATGAAAGGGTGTAACCCTTCACGCTCAGGCCTATAAAAGGTGAGCTTATTGTACATTTTACCCATCATCCAATATATTATTTACTATTCATATTTCAATAAACAATGATAGTCGAATTCGACTAACGGATAACTGGATTTGGTTGCTCCAAGAGCCTTCATCTCATAGTTCTTTTTTCTAGTATGGAGCAAGGCCTGGGATCGATATAATTTAGGTTAGGGGCATTAGAAGTTCCCCCAGCTACATTAGAAACTGAAGCTGTATTCTGTCCTTGGGGAAATGGATCCTTTAGGACAGTCAGTTGTTGACTTATTGGCAGCTTCTGAGCTTGATCTATAAGAGGGCATTGATGGGTCAAGTGATCTTCTTGGCATAACTTACAGGGAAATTTCACCTTCTTCTTCTCTTTTTTGCCCCTATCAGCATTATTTGTGGGTTTAAGCTTGTTTTGGTTTCCCTCACCTTTCTTCCCTTTTTTCTTTTTCCCACCGGGATGCTAATTTCCCTTTTGGGAGGATTGAGCAAAAACATTTACGCTTTGGCGTGAGGGGGAAGCCTTTGCTACCTCAGCTGTAGACTGTTTAACAGACAACTCATGGATTTTTTTTTCCAAAGACTCTATAGTGGGAGATTTAACGAAACCAACCACACCATCAGCATGGGGTCCAGGCTTAGGTTTCTCGACACTATGTGTTGGCCGCGGTGCATGAGAGATGTTTCATATTGTATCCCAGACTGAGAGTATATCAAATCTAGTTGTTGGGCTCCGAGGATAGCCTCTTCCTCATTAGTTACTCCTGAAGTGGATACATCCTTAGATATATATGGCAATAAGGACTTAAGGAACCATTCTAACAAAAACTCGGGAGGGATAGTGGCCTTAATGAGTCTTTTCCGCCTTCGATACTCTTGGATGTGATCTGACATGTGAGTGGTTTTATCCTGCCGAAAGGTGGAAAATAAATCTGTACCAGAATCATACCGGACAGGAAGTTGGAAGTGGTTAAGGAACACATTAGCTAAGCCCAAAAAACTGTCAAACGCAACAGATGGTAATTCGATGTATCACTTTGTTGTAGCACTAGTTAGAGTTCTTTGGAACAATCTCAACCGAACGGTGTCATCATTCAAGGAGTTGGAAGAGCACCACAAGTGAAAGGTGGTGATATGAGCACCTAGGTATCCACCAACTTTGCCTTCGAATTTTGGAATGTCCTAAGGTAGCTTCGTAGGGACAAGTGGCCAAGTAGAATGGAATTTTGGGCCTAACCAGAGCCTGAAAAGTACGAGCTTGGGAAGTAGAAGGACTTGCCCCCTGCTTCCCAAATGTAAAGGCGAGGTTTCCCCTAGCTACCGGTTGTGAAGTAGTTGGACTACTTTGAAATGGATTCCACCCATAAGCCAGTGGATTGTTCGTGTGTGGTGCAATGTATGTGGTTTGAGCCGCTCCAGTTGAGACTAGAGTCTAGAAAATAAGAGCAAGTATCCCTTCGCTAAAATTCGAAAAGGGAGAGTTTGTGAATGGAGCCGAAACCGGCATTTGGAAACCTTAACCATAAGAGTTAGTATTTCCAAACTGCATCCCCACATATGCAGGTGTAGGACCTACATAAGGAGTGGATGGAGGAATGTGCCCCCCATTCCACAGGAAACCCTGGACAAATGAAGAGTATTCAACAGGACCACTCTGAGTAGTGTGTGCAAAATGGGGTGAAGCAAAAGGTGCATTGGGGATCCCAGTGACCACCCCACCAGAATAAACTACTACATTTGTGGAAGTCGATGGTTGAACCACCCGACTAGCTGGAGTTAAAAGAGTAGTAGGTGTATTTGTTCTAGGAGTACCAACCGGGGGAGGTGGCACTCCTTCAGCCGGAATGGCTGAGATGGGGGTAGATGGACCCTCTCTTGAGCTAGCCATAAGTATGCTCACGGGAACACCAATCATAGGTGAACCAAATGGATGAACTTGGATGATCACAAGATCATTTAAGTCAGTAAGAGGTGAATTAAAGTTTTTTGCGAACTCGTCAGCCTGCAAGTCTTCTATCTCTACTGCTGTTGTATCAACCTGGTTTGTCATAAGTTCTGGTTCACTTGGAGCTTCACTGATTCCTACCGGTTGAAAAGAACCATATGTATCTAATCTTCACCTTTGAGGGGGTGGTGGAGGCTCAACTGTAGAAGTTGGAGGAAGGTTTTGCAACCTTCTTGATCTTCTATGAGATTGGTCCTCCACGATTGAAAATTGACTCTTCATAAACCCAAGGTCAGACTAAACACAAACAAACCACACATCAATCACTACAAAATTTCCTAAAGCCAAAACAGACACAAAGGGTATAAGGTATGCTTTCCAAAAGAACTATGAGAAACAGTTACTTGGCGTCCCTGTAGATGTTCTTAAGCACAAGCAGAGGAATCACCCACCGCCCTCCCACACCTTCTACCGGGGTCACCTTCCAAGCCCGTCCAAGGTCAACTAGAAATAGCCTTCCGGTGTACCTGTGTATGAACCCTAGATGTCAAAGAGACAAAAGGCTACCACAAATATACTAACAATCTAGGGGGACAGTCGCAAGCCTGGTTCATACGCATGGGCAGGGTAGCAAATCCTGAAACCCTATCAACACTGGCACCACACGGGGCCTAAAGGGTGGTATTGACATAAGTCCCCAGATAAGCAAAAACCTTGGTCTACGCTTTGACAAGGAATCAAAGGGTTATCTCCTCAGTCCAAGCCTCCACATGGCCTCATGCTTAGCTCCTGTTTGAGAGGAGCTTCCCAGATACAATCAACACAGAAGAGGATTTACCTATTGATTGGCCAACTACGTATGAATTTAAACACTTGTGGAGAGTTGAAACTCCATAATCGACAAGTCTATCCTAAGCTAGTTGGTGTAGGAGCCTATAAAATAAAACTTACGCCTATAAAATAAAACTTACTAATAATTTTTAAATTATATTGTTCATTTTAGAAGGTTGTTTTTTGTCAGAGGTAAATGGCGTGAAACAATGTGGTGTTATAGACTCGATAAGAAAAAACAAAATGATGTGTAAACAAATTTCAAAGTAAATTGTAACTACTTAAACCTAATTTCTTTTCTTTTTGCAAAATAGAAGTTAATGAATTTAAAACTAAATGCGAGAAAACTAAGACTTCTTTTTATAATTTTTGAATTTTATTTGAAAAATACTAAAAAGAAACGACTAAATGCAACTAAATGCAAAAGTATAAAATGTTTTTCTTCACTTTTTAAAAAATTTCAAAAACTATAATGCAACTAAATGCGAGTTTTGAGCAAGTTCGAATAATCGAAGCATATAAAAAATGAAATGAGGTATAAAGGACCCAAAATGACCTACTTCAACCAATCAGGAAGAAGACTTGGAGAAACTATTGAACCCAAAGAGTCCACTAGATTCACAAAAGAACAAGTGACAAACTGACACTACAAAATGCAGTACGGATTATAAAGCATCCAATTCCCTGATCACTGACTTAGACACCAGCACTCAAACTTACAGACCAAGTAGGAGGACCACCTACACTTCACAAGATGCAAGAAAATCAAACAAAAAACTCAAAGGCTTGAAAAAAACAAGCAAAATGTGTGACACACAAACTTCAGACTCACAGAACCATGCCATAAACAGAAGACTTCCAAACAAATAAAAAATCCAAAGAGACAGGGACAAGCAAACCCTATCAAACTTTTAGACTGCTACAGGACACACGCTCTTATGTATTTAGGAAACCCACGTACGACACGCGACTGTCTTATACAACAACCCGCGTGTATAAGGTCATATATGCGGCTGTCTTATACAACAACTCGCGTGTACTACTAAAAAAATTTTAAAGAAAAAAATGATTAGCACATACTTCTGGGCACACTCTACTGTAAATCAAAAGCAAGATAAAAAGGACCACACTCAGAATCAGAATTAGAACAAAGACTAGTAAAAGGAACCTACAGGATGAACCCACAACAGGCTGGATTCCCCAGCGGAGTCGCCAGTTTGTTGAACAGGACAATACATCCTTGTAACCTAGGGTCTAGGGTTACCAACTTACTATTAGACTTGCAGAAAATCGGCTTTTACAAAAATTGAAATGAGAAAAGGAAGAGAGTTTGGCTTACCCGGTTTATGACGGTTGATCCAAGCTTGTTCTTCTCTCGCTTCAACCTTCTCCAAAGCTTCTAGGGCCACTTCTCTTCACCTGCCAATTCTTCAAGCAATATATATATATATATATATATATATATATATATATATATAATATAATATGATATAAGGTTAAATGAAACACATATCAATAATATAAATAACATTATTCATTAACTAATATACATGAGAAAAGCACAATACGAAGATTGAAAGAAGAATTCACTTTATTAACAAACAATGAATATTGTGAGAATACAACCCAACTTCTGACACAAGGACTCTTCTGCAACCAAGGAATCTGAGTTCTACTGCTCCAAGACTTTGAAGGTATACCACCAACATAACTTTGCTCTTCAGAAATTGATTGATTAGCCCCATCCCAAGGCCTCTACTTATACATTGGGAAATAGAGTGGTTTTAAAGGTTTGGATGGTTGAGATAGTTGGTATAGTTATGGATTAAGGCCCAACTAATCTCATCTAATCACGATTTATATTTTTAAGGTTGAAATTAGGTACACGTGAGTATTTGTTAAGCAAGGCGCATATGGCACACTTGTTGTTCAAAGGTAACTCGCGTGTTCAATGTACACGCAGTTTGCAATGCATATAGTCACGTGTGACATGCAAGTTGCAATGCACATATTCACATGTGCAACCCTAGACTTAGAATAAAAATATATCAAGCTGTTCTGGAGATCTTGTATCAATGGTCATGCACATCTATAGTGTTTTGGCTACTTCAATCCTAATTGTCCTTTTGTGTGTCGACATAATGCATTTCAACACTCGGACGTAGAAGTGCAATTTTGGCTGATAACAGTCTGCACAAAATGAAAATGAAAATTAACAATGATATAGAAAACATCCTTGTCAAGATGTAAATCATGGATTAAAAAGAAAATCAATTGCATACCTTGTAAGCGACCACAAATGGGTTACAATTGTACAGAACATTCCCATGCTTCCTCATCTTAAAGTCAATTATTAAAGAAAAACCCTAGACAAATGCACTTCCAGGTCTGTTCCTCTTTTTCTTCTTTCTCTGTTGTTGTGTTGTTGTGTTCCTTTTTCTTCTTCTTTCTCTGTTGCTCTGTTCCTCTTTTTCTTCTTCCTCTGTCGCTATGTTGCTTTGTTCCTCCTTTTCTTCTTCCAATGTTGTTGTGTTGTGTTGTGTGATAACATGAATACCTATCATGTGCTTGCTTCCACAACTGCAATGAGGTAGCTAGAACTATTATTTTTTCATTTGAAATGCAAACATAAAAACTTATAAAAAGAAAGATCCATGAGGTTGCCATCGCTATGTTGAAACACTACACCTGTCTACACGTATGGTGCTTCAGAGTAGTCTTTGTTTTATAATACAAAACAAAGAACCATTGATGGCCACATATTTAACACGCGACACTAAAGAAGAAAGATGAAAATATGAGCTTTATCCAACAATCCCACTACCTACATATATACAAGTCATTCCAATTTGATATTTGAGGCTGCCACTGCTATGTTGAAACACCGCACCTGTCTACACGTATGGTGCTTCAGAGTAGTCTTTGTTTTACAATACAAAACAAAGAACAATTGATCACCACATATTTAACACGTGACACTGAAGAAGAAAGATGAAAATATAAGCTTTATCCAACATTCCCACTACCTACATATATACAAGTCGTTCCAATTTGATATTTAAGGAGCTCAATGTCGGCTATGGGTATTCTACATTAGGTCGGTCATGGGGATTCATTCTTAAAATGTTTAGTTAGAATTATAAACCTTAAAAA
This sequence comes from Pseudotsuga menziesii, assembly GCA_001517045.1. Lineage (NCBI taxonomy): Eukaryota > Viridiplantae > Streptophyta > Pinopsida > Pinales > Pinaceae > Pseudotsuga > Pseudotsuga menziesii. The sequence continues at coordinate 38,577 of LPNX010741315.1, read as the reverse complement.
TGAAGGATGTAATTTTTTTCAAATTTCTTATTGACTACATAATAAAAATTTTGATGTGAGAAATATTGGAGATTCTAACAGGATCCGTTATTATTATTTTTTAAATCGGACATAAAAACTCTATCGGTAGTTCTTCATAATTCTTATTGTCAATACTCTCTTTTGGGATTGGGCTTCGATCACGCTCCCTATAATTATTGGTAATTCTTATAAGTTGTATGGACCCTCCAGTGAATTGCTGAGAAGCTATGGTGAAGCTCTTGAATAATATGGACTTGTTGAAGCACGATCTTGTTTTATAATTTGGTTAGAGGCGGCACAACTTCATCGAACATTTTATTATTAGTTAATTTCAAAACCAATGTTGTTAGTTGTTAATATTTTTGGTATTGTGCATTTGAGAAATACCTGCCATTGTTTCTGCACTTATTCAATCAGACTTTTCATATGTTAACCCATAACAATTTAGGTAGTTGTTACCATCAGTCCAAACAAATGCAGTTGCATATGGGGATGTGAGTCATTGGGAGCTATTGGATAACGTCGTTCAAATTGTTTTGAAAAAAGTTCCTAAAACACAGCTAGATGTAGCAAAATATGTGACTGGCCTGGCCGATAACAGTATTGAAGAAGAGGAGAAAAATATATTCGTAGACATTGGATGTTTTTTTATAGGAAGAAGGAAGGACACATCAATACGAATATGGGACATGCCTGGGTGGGAGGGAGGGATTGGTCTTTTGAATCTTGAGTATAAATGTCTTGTGGAGATCGATAATGAAAATTGCATAAGAATGCACGATCAACTCAGAGACTTGGGAAGAGATTTGGCGGAGAAAGAGCCTCTCGGGTGTGGGCTTCATCTGTGGCACCCAGCTGACAACCTTTTTCGTAATGTGCCACCCCAATCAATTGTAGATATTTAAAGCTCTAGAATTGTGTATTTCAGGTTGTTGTGTTTTACTAAACTTTGCAAAGATATCCATCTTATTTCTAACCACATTTCTCGACATTTTTGTCACAATTTAGGTGCACAAAATTAGGATGGTTGGACAAACAAATAACAAATTTTTCCCAACTCCCATGGAGTCTATCAATTATATCATTGAGATGAGTGGGTTGTAGTTGTTGTTTGCTCCAGGTGGCCATCTGCAAAGCCTATTCGAGGTATTGAGAAAACCAGATCTTTTATGGCTTAGCATTGAGAACATATAGTAGCAGTAGGATGAGAAGTGTGTGGAGGCCAAAGTCATGGGCATTGTTTGCAGATCCGACAGATCGATTTGTAAGAGCGTGCGATGGGTTTCCATTGTCGTCGATGTTTCATGTTGTGGTGAGCTTGCATGATCAACACGCATTTTCTCTGCAACTTTGGATGCATTCACTGTGGTTATAAGTAGTAGGAGCACAGTTCTTGATGGAGATGATACAGTCGACACCAATGTTAAAGACATTAAAATTGATTCCTTTTCCTTTTCATTTCGAGGTAAGGAACTTCTGAAGAACGCTTGTGTGAAAATTTCTCATGGAAAGCATTATGGGCTTATCGGTTGAAGAGTTATTTCTCTATTGAAACTTTTGGCATGGAGGAAGATACCTATACCCACAAACATTGATGTCTAATTAGTTGAACAAGAGGTTGTGGGAAATGATAGAATTTCCTTAGAAGCGGTCATCTATGCAAATGAGCAGTGGGTAAAACTATGGCAAGATGCTCAACGGTTGCAAGACTTGTTTCTGGAAGATGGTGTGGATGATGAGATGGACAATGGTGAAAATATTGCTTATTTTTATGTGAAATTTCAAGAGATTGAATCCGATGTGGGAGGGGAACATGCTTAGAATATCCTGGCTGGTTTGGGGTTCACGAAATCTATGCAGGGACTCCCCACAAACTCTTTCAGTGGAGGTTGGCATATGAGGATCTCCTTGGCAAAAGATTTGTTTGTTCGGTCGAGCCTTTTGTTATTGGATGAACCCACTAACCATCTTGAGAGTCGTTTTATGGATAGAGTAATATTTGGATAGGTGGAAGAAAACACTTGTTTTCGTGTCACATGATCGTGACTTCTTGAACTTTGTTTCAACTGATATCATTCACTTCCACGACGAGAAACTTCATTTATACAGAGGCAATTTTGACGCTTCTTAGAGCATATACGAGCAAAAACACAAGGAGACCAATAAGATGTTTCAGGCATATGAAAAAAAACTAAAAGCTGTTAAGTGTACTGGAAGTAGGGCTCAGCAGAAAAAAGTCAAGGAAATTTTATGGAAAAATATTAAATCAAATTTTATAAAAAAATATTTATTTTGAATTTGATTGGTGTTGTACTGCTGAAGTTGTCCTCATTTTCTGTAGCCCATGGGGTGGTCGCGGAGGTGACCTCAAAAGTAAAGTTCACTTCGAACGGCTTCGCGAAGGAGAGTTCACCTCAGCTTTCAAGGGCATTTACCAGTCTTAAATGAGTTGGTAAGTTCAATGTGGGTGGCCCACTCATCCGAACCCATTACTCTCATGGCAAGCCAACTTACTAGAGATCTCTCCAAGCCCTAATCCAACCATTAGACCAGCCATAGCACTATCTTCCAATACCCCACGCAACATAATAAAGACTTACTCTTTCTCTACTCAATAATCCCTAAAAGTAATCCTCCTTTCTAGTGCTTTTCCATGTGTGCAGAAATAGTATTACTATTATTTTCCTTACGGGAAAAAACTAGGAAATAATACACTTTGCCTCAAAATAGTCAATGAACAACAATAATAGATTTGTAGGTCTCTCATAATTGGGCCTTGGGAACCTCAACCCCTACTTGGAATGGGACCACTCAAACTATTACCTTGTTTACCAATTATTACTTTTATCCCACTAGCTATACCTATTATTAATGGGCAGGGGAAGTTATATGAGTAGTCTTTATGGCAAAGTAACCATGCATCTACTCCTCATAAAATCATTAATTTTTCTAGTAATTTCATCAAAGCTTGTTAATTGATGATTTTTTTGAAAATGTATAGTTTGGTTAAAACTTTGTTAAACCAATAAAATGTTAGATTAAAATTTTTATATATAATTAAAATAAATTATTATTTTGTTTTTCTATAATTAACTTTAAAATATAACAAAAATATTAAAAAATACTAACCACAAGTCAAGTAACCAAAAAAAATCCTATAATAGGATTCCTCAATACTTTACAATGTACTCTAATTATATATAAAATATAAAATGTACCTCCCTATGTAATTGCACATAAATAACTAATTTTTTCCAAAATTGCACATAAANTGAAATAACGGCGGTTAGACTTGATGTGGACAAATAAAATAAAAAATTTAATAAATGTTTTTTTTTTAAATACTTATAATTATCAGACCGTACCACCGGTTTTGAAGGAATTTACGAGACTTGACGATTTATGGCATTCGATCGTTGTTTTTAACCCTGGTCATTCTTTCAGTGCCGTCAACAATATGGTCCGTAACACGATTTAGGAAGATTCGCCCAGCGTACTGTTTGTCAGACCTCACACACATTTGAGGATTTGAAAAGATTTGCCAAAGACTACACACGATGGGAGCAACAGAAGTGGCATTCAAACAGCCTGACGATACTTAACAGAAATTGAAATGCCCTTCTTCTCTATGATCCGGACCGCTTCACAACCTGTAAACCTTCGGAGGCCCTGGCCGCTACCCCAATTAGAAATTCGTCTTTCTTTCCAGGCCTATTGATTTTTACATATCAATTTAAACGGGAGACTGGAATTTAGGTGACTGTAATGGTCGTGAGGAGAATAAGAAAAGTTATATGGGTTCTTGCCATTGAGGGTATCGAGGTATTTATGTGTAAAAAAGAGCCTTAGACCTGGAAGGTGAATTATGGCTTCCTAAAGCCACTCAAACAGAAAACTCGAAGAGTGCCTCGCAGAAAGGGAGGACAACTGGAAATCTCGTGTAGAAGTAGTGAAGGACGGACTGGAAATGTTGCGTGTTGCTATGGAGAGAAACATTGTTGCATTTTTTGAAAATACTTACAACCAAACCTTGGTTGCTGTACAGCTCATGAAACATAGGGCTCATGAGCCAAGGGTTGATGGCAAGAAAAGCTTAATAATATTCCTTGCACCTGAAATTCGCTTCGTCAGAGAGGTACGTTGTAGAATTTGGAATAAACTACACACTTCATTGGAACTGGAAGAGGAAACGTGACCTGAATGTAATATGTTCTGTTGTGAACTTTTCAGCAAGCTGAAGTAATTGCAATACATGCAGACTTAAGAGTTGCTCATACATCTGGTTCAAAATCTGCTGATGGATGGAAAGCAGAGGCCACCTTGAACGAGGTATTGTTGATTACAAAGTCACTGTTCTCTTTTGATCATTTATTTTCAAATATTCTGCTATTATCGTTGGAAGAATTATTGTTGATGCTTGTTTTTTTTCAACTTAAGATTTTGTTTGGACTGAACTCTATGTGAGCAGACCCTTATTTTCTTGTTGGTCATGTAAGATTTATAAATAATAAAAATATAGCTATTTCCTTGTTGCTTGTTAAAGGGTTTTCATTAGTTTATGCCCCTTATATCCATAACTATAATAGTGCAAGAAAACCCTAGATTTTTTCTGTCTTCTTGTTGTGTATTCATTTCATCTACATGAGGTCAATATATATGTTTCCCATAGAGGTAGGCTGCTATGGGGTGTGGATGTGGATGTGGATGTGGATGCGGATGCTCATGCTCCATACTAAGCATAATGTATTGAATGACACTTCTTATTATGCATATGCTTGTTAATCGGTTGGAGCCATTTATAAATTATAAACAGTTTGGTGAATGCACTAACAATGACTACACACCGACACGGAAAGGAGGGAAGGATAACAACATGAACTGTTGGAACACCTTATTTGATATGCCAATATTTACGCCGTAGTAGAGCTATTCTTCTGCCGGAGCAGAGCTATTTGAATGAGTATCGCCGCAAGGCATGTCTCAGAGATATCCGGGCAAAGTAGCTGCTCGCCCTCTGTCTGTGGGCATGCAGGGGCAGGTGGGACAGCAGCCACCGCCGCATCCAGGTCTCCACCAGAGTGGCGGGCAGCAGGCCTTCCACCACCATCACATGCAGCAGTTGCAGCACCACATGTTCTGAGCTTTCCAAATGCAAGAGATCCGAGCAGGTTAACGACTTTAAAAACTACCAGCCGCCCCTCGATCGAATAAAGAAAATCACGATGGCTGACGAGAATGTCCGCATGATATCGGTGGAGGCCCCTGCTATGTTCGCTAAGGCCTGCGAGATCGAGCAGGTTAATGAATTTAAGAACCACCAGCAGCCCCTCACCCGAATCAAGCAAATCATGAAGGCCGACGAGGATGTCCGCATGATATCGGCAAAGGACCCCATTCTGCTCGCCAAGGCTTGCGAGATGTTCATTCTCGAGCTTATCCTATGCTCATGGAATCACGCCGAGGAAAACAAATGGAGAACGCTGCAGAAGAATGACATTGTGGCTGCCATTACCAGAACTGACATATTCAATTTCCTGGTGCACATTATGCCCAGGGACGAACTCAAGGAGTAGGGTTTGGGTTTAGGGTTTGCCAGAGGTGGCATTCCCCCCGAGGGTTTGTTCTATTACCCTTCTCCTTCGATGCCCCCAATCGCCACATTAACAGGGAATGATTGCCTCCCCTTCTGTCATGACGGGAAAACCTGCTCCAATTCAAGTAGACCCATAGGTCATGTGTATGTAGCAGCAGCAGGCACGTCCCTATGAAATTCCACCTCATCATCACCAGCCCATGTAGCAACATCCTCAACATCTTCATCCTCAACAGCAACAACAAATGCCGGATGGACAAACTTACGGGAATCCGCATCAGCAGCACCAACACCACATGCCGGATGACCAGTCTTATGGGCAACATCAGTTGACAGATGATCATTCTTATGGAACCCAAAAAATTTCTGTAGTCAGTTTCCTTCCGGGCTCTCGGACGATTCCGTGGCTCAAATGCCACTGTATTTGCATATGGTGCCACAGGAAGTGGTAAAACATATACAATGCAGGTAGATGAATTAATGACATTAGGGTTTTAGATTTTATAAACGTTTATGAGCCAAAATAAAAAATAAAAAAAATCTGTTTTTAATGGTTTGAAATGTGGAAAAATAAAGGAGGAAAACTGGTGTTATTTATAAAGAGTTTCATGACGAGGTTTAGATCTTTCTGATCATCTTGAGGTTTCTTATGCTATATTATCTGACTATTTTCAATGCAGTGCTCTGTTATGACATTGTTTTATAATATTAGGGTTTTTAATGATTTATGAGAGGAAAATCCTTGTTAAAAGAACATGATTTTCTGTGGCTGAGAGTTCATGGTGTATGCAGTGAAATTAATTGGGAAATTAATGCAAGGTGCTTTTTGCTTCTCTCAGGGCACAAACGAGAGGGCCCGGTCTTATGCCCTTAGCAATGAGCAGGATTATTACAGTGGCAGAGAACACACAGAGCAGTATAGAGATTTCTTATTATGAGGTTTACATGGACCGTTGCTATGACCTATTGGAGCCAAAGAATAAAGAAGTTCCAGTTTTGGAAGACTCGGAGGGTCGCGTGCAACTCCGTGGTCTTGCTTAGGTAAGTTTTTTAAATTACTAAGTTTTTTCTTTAATTTTGGAAGCACCTAAAGAAATGTGACCTTAGGGGCCGCAGTGCAAAGGGCAGGCTTCTTTCAGCTTAAGTGCCTGGTATGATGGTGACTATTCTGCTAAAATTGCCTTGGACTTTCGCCTAGCTTTGTCCTTTTGAAAGTCAACTAAGACTCTAAGGTAGAAAACACCAAGAATGGAATCCTGGTCGGTGTCTTAGGACTCTGTTGACTCTCGCCAGTGATACAAAACCCTTCTAGCAGCAACTAGTATGTTGAGTCGATAATTCTTTTCTTTTCAAGTTTTACAGCTTGAAGATCCTTTGTAATATAAATATTGTTAACTTCTTTAACTTTTCTTCCTTTAATATCATTGATCTTGTAAGCTCCTGAAAGTCCATAAGTCTTAATCAACCATCTAAACCTTCATAGTGCATAGACATTATAATCTCCCTAAAGTTCTTTTAACACTATTCCTTACAAGCCACTTTGATCCCCTTCGTATCTAAACAACGTACAAGTGTTTTAAGGACCATTGGCTGGCCATTTTATTTTGGTGAAAAAATCAAAATAATGTCTGTTTCCACAAAAAATGGCAATGTCTGGTTCTGTTATAGATAGAGCAGAATTCAGCTTATTTTACTTATATTTATATGGTTTAACCTTGATAAGAAACTTAAAAGATAGAGCAGAATTCAGCTTATTTTACTTATATTTATCAGTGAAGCACGACTCGTTGAAGACTCGCGGAGACTCGCGAGTCTGCCCGAGTCAGCATCCAGGACGAGTAACTAGTTGGAGTCCCAGCGAGTAAATTGCGAGTCTCAGCTAATCTGGAAGAGTTTGACGAGTGAGTAGAGTTGGACGAAACGAAGGAAATAAGACCCCGCGGCTACGGCTACAGGATTAGAGAAATTTAACCTACAGGTAAAACAAAATTCGTTTCTGCTCATGAAGAAATTTGTGCAAGTTCAGGGCAAAAACACCACACTCAGGGCTACGGCTTGCTGATTGCGTTTCTTACACAACAAGCAGCCTTTTAACTCAAGAATTTGCTTTACTTTCCTTCCACGGTGCCTCGTTTTGTCGGTAGCAATGCTTTCTTTCCGAAAGAGTCCTTTGCATTTTTAAATCTGCGTGCTTACTATACCTAGAGAGAAATTTCAAGCTTTTTGCATCAACAATCAGCACACCCGATTTAATCACCAGAAGCCTTCTTTAACTCCTCGTTGGTTCCGGGAAGGAATTTTCCTTGCTTAGATCATCACTGATAGCGAGTAAAAATTCCAACGTTCCGCGTGGAGGTACATGGCAAGCATGCTCATTTCCCTCCCGACTAGACAATGGCCAGGAATTACTTTCCTCTGCGGCCTTAATTTTCCCTTCGACAATGGTATTTTACGCCGACCATGAATTACTTTCTTATGTGGCCCGTAATTTGACCTTACACAATGGTAAAATCGCAAATATGTCTATGTTTAATGTTTATAAAGTATAAATGTGTTTTTAATGGTAAAAAGTATAAAGGTTACAAACTTATAAGTTATAACATTTTTAAGTTAATTATCTATTTATATTATAATTTTCAAATTTTATTATATATATTTTTATTAATAAAGATAATATTATTTTTAAAATATAAAAATTATAAATATTAAACTTATAAAGATAATATCATTTTTTAAATATAAAATTATAAATATTAAACTTATAATGTATTAATAATGTAAATATATATTATAAATTTTATTTTATTCTTTTCGAATTTTAAAATATATACATGTATGTGTTATTTTTGGATATTATATGTACCATGTAGTAATATTTATTATGTATGTGTTATAAGTTAATATCATTTTTAAATTAGAAGTTATAAATATTAAACTTATAATGTATTAATAATGTAAATATATATTATAAATTTTATTTTATTTTTTTCAAATTTTAAAATATATATATGTATATGTTATTTTTGGATGTTCTAGGTAGTAATATTTATTATATATATATATTATATTGGGTAAGTGAATATATTTCAAAGATATGGATTGGAAATGATATTAACCTCTTTTTTCTCCAAAATTTACCATATCTCTTAAGTTATTATCTATTTGCCGAGTCTCTCCCGAGTCTTGCCGAGTTGGTCTCGAGTCTTTCTCGAGTCAATGAGTCATATGCCAGCCGAGTCTTTGCCGAGTCTGAGTCGTGCAACATTGATATTTATATGGTTTAACCTTGATAGGAAACTTAAAAGACATTATGCAAAATCAGAATGTCAAATGTGCTATTGAAGTTTTCAAAATAATCTTAATATATCTACCTGTGGCTAAATTCCCCCGGACTTTCTTGCCCCAAGACCCTAGATCTTGCCTTGCCGAGTCTCTTGGTATTCAACGTTTACCTAGAATACAGTGGATTATTATTTGAGCGTTTAGTGGCTCCACAGTTATATTCAAACTAGATCATGATACAAAAGGATCTATCAACTTTTAGCTGCAAAGAGATGTAAAGAGAAATAAATAACATAGAAGCTTATGCCACTACCAACATTCTTGGGCTATTTAAAAGGATTTAGTAACAATGATTGCACCAAACATTGTATACTATGAAAGGAAATAACTTGACTTTACCAACATGGTTGGATGTACCTGCCAGTATAAACGTGCTCATATTTTTTCATGGAGTTGAAGGAATGGATCTCATATACAACGATTATGCTTGGAAGAAGGAATGGATCTCATGCAAATTCTCTTACTGTTGTAGGTTCGTGTAAATTCACTGGAGGAGTTTCAAGAACTGTTCAATTATGGTTGTTTGCATTGAAAAGTTGGTCACACTGGATTAAATGATGCGTCAAGCCGTAGCCATGGAGTATTGATGATGATTTCTGTTTCTAGTGATGATGGGAACCCATACATGCCTCTGGTGGGAAAACTCAATCTTATTGATCTTGCAGGTAATTTTTGTATTATTGATGTGAAAAGAGGTTTTTAATAAAACCTATCATTTTCTTTGCCCATGAACTGCACACCACTATAGCAGTGCATGTTACGCTTTTGGTATTAAGGCTTTTATTCACTAAAGTTCTCACTACTTGTAAATGCAATCCAATAATTATCATGCCAAAATCATTCAAATTTATATATTACCTAGCCCTTTGTTGTTTGGCAGGCAGTGAGGATAATAGAAGAACTGGTAATGAGGGCATTTGTCTGACAGAGAGTGTGAGAATTAACTAGTCACTCTTTGCACTGTCAAATGTTATCCATGCATTGAATGCCAATGAGAGCTGTGTGCCATATCGGGACAGCAAATTGACCCGAATTCTGCAGGATTCACTAGGGGGAAGAAGTCGTGCTCTAATAATTACTTGCTTGGTCAGTACTCATCTTCTCTAAAAACTTAATATTTTCAGCAATAAAAATGAAAGCAGTTCTTTATTTTCGTGACTTCTCAAATTTTATGTTTGTGAAAATTTAAAGAAAACATCTGTGTGGAAGCCCGGTCCAAATTGTCAACATTAGTGCTTTCTTTAGATTATTCAGTCATTATCTCTTAATATTTTTCCTATCCTAAACATATTCTTCCAGTAAATATATTTCTCATTTTATGGATTATAAATAGATTTCCATTCCTCTTGCCTAAATTGAGTTAGCAATCTTAAACACTTTACCTCCCTTTGCTACTTTTTTTTCATAATATATATGTTTGATTACTTGATTCTGGGGGTTGCAGAATCCAATATCATACCAAGAAGCACTGCACACAGTCAGTCTTGTTGCCCAGTTACGGCAGATAGTTAATCATGTTGCAATGGATGGCAAAAGAGATACCCCTATAAATTTGAGCACATAGATCTGTAGACAAATACACAACTCACAAAGTAGATCTCACAATTTACTCAGCAATTGAAGAATGAAATAGTGCAAAAATGGCTTGTAGCTATGAAAGCTTTCATTAATAAAAAAGTAATCAGATGATAATTACAATGAAGTAAAATGGCTTTAATAGCCACATGAAATTCGAATCCACATGAGGAAATTCGAATTGATAGACTCTACTTGACTGTAGGTAACTAAGACCTTGTCTAAATCACTATCAGAGGACTTAGTAGTTAACTGACCTTGTCTAAACCATAACCGGAGTTCATCATAGCTCTAAAACACAACTGTTACATTCAGTGTTGACTAAGGCTAACTGACTGTGGTAGGTGAGAAATGCGCCCCACATGAGTGCAGTCAAGTAAACCTAGCGCTAACTGAATGTAGAGGACTAGAACTGAATGTAACTAACTCCTAACTTAGCTTGACTAGTCATTAACTGAAGTGAACTGACCTTGGTTGGTTTCGGCACTCCCAGTGGCTTCCTAAATTGTAGGGATTGGTCTAGGAGGCTCCTAAACTGATGCAATCAAGTGCAATCAGTGGCAGTGAGCCTCAATTAGTGTTCCCCACACTTTAGTAACTGAAACATGTGCCCCAATTAGGTCAAGTGGACCCAATGGTGTTAATGACTATAAATAGACTGGATGGACTCCCGATTTAGACATGACTCCCAATTTTGACATATGACCAAATTTGGACAAGGGAGGATTAATAATCCTAACACCCCCCCTGAATGCTAACTTGGATAAACTGTGGGCCCTGGTAACTAAGACCATAGTTCACCCATTACATCAAGTAAAGCCAACTTGGACAAACTGTGGGCCCTGGTAACTAAGACCATAGGTCACCCATTACATCAAGTAAACTAAATTAACTGCTTAATACAAGGAGTTGGGGAAAAAACCACATGGGAAAAAAGCCCTCCCTCTAGGTAAGCAGGTAGAATCAGGTCTCAAGTTTGAAAAACTTGAAAATATGTTGCTGTAATCTTCATCTCTGTGAGGTAGTGAAGCAGCATGCATGGTGTGCTGTGCACAGGTATTCTGGGGCCTGGCATGTAGACTTTTCCTTCTTCTCCAGAAATGATGATGGGAGGAAGGAGGAATGTAACCTTTGTCTCTTGTTGAATGAAGAGGTGTATGATCATATCCATTCTTCTGAATGTAGTAAGACTGAGCCCTTGCCATATAGCATCTTACAACGAGTCTATTGCATCTCCTTGAAGGAGGTAAGATAGCATGACATAGCACAAGAGTCTTTCCTTTCTGAGTGTCAGGTGAGTTTCCAGTCATCTTCCTAGCTTCCAGTTTGGAAGTAGGGACTGAATCTAGATTTGAGTCACCCTGAATCTCAAGGTCATAAACTGATATAGATGGATCTGCAATACTAGTAGAAGCTGTAAAAGAAGTAGATGCAATGATTTTACCTTCCCTTGCAGGTGGTTGCTGAGAGTGCACTGGTTTTGAAGGAGGCATGAAATGTGAGAACTCATATGTTGTTGAAGCATGATTTGCAGTACCCTTTGCTATGATGCTCCCAGTAGAGATATATGTGATCTCCATCGAGTCAGGACCAAAGATCACTCGCTTTGGAGATCCAGTATGGGTCATCTGATAGACAGATAACAGGTTTGAAGCTAGGGAGGGAACAAATAGCACATCTTTGAACCTTCCATGTTCAAGTTGGATAGAGCCCTTCCCCTTTGTTTTGAATTTACTGTTATTTCCCATCTGAATGCTAGGACCATCAAAGGACTGAAAAGAAGAGAATGATTCTCTGGATGCAGCCATATGGTTGGAAGCTCCAGAATCAATGAGGAAGACAGGTGCTGATGTGCAGCAAGCCTTCAGTGCATGTCCTTTCCTTTGGTATTCTTCTTCTTCTTCAGAGTCATCCTTGCTTGCGCTAGCAGGTACATAAATGTTGTGCTTTTTCAAAAGAAGAGCCATTTCATCAAGTTGTCTTCTCATACAAGAGCTTTTTGAATGGAAGCCCCTTCCACAATAAGACCAGAGGACCTTGCCTTTGCCATTCTTCTTGCTTCTCTTTGAACCTGAAGGTTCTTTTGACTACTCTTTCTTCATAGGGGACTCATCTCTTTGCTTCCCTTTGTCATTCGCTACCTTATCTCCTCTTGCAACTAGAGCTAGATCTTTGGGAGATCGAATGATCCCCATTTGGATCAATTTATCATTCTCAGAAATAAGAGATTGGATGAAAGCATTAAGAGTGGGCATCTTCCAATTTGGAGTAGTGAGCCTTACTGTTTGGAAGGTGGATACAAAGACTGAGTAGTCTGCATTGAGCTTTGTGAGAATAGCAAGGATGAGCTGATCTTCATCCTTCTCCAGTTTGCATTGCTTCAACAGATATATTAGGTTCTTGAACTTTGTGAAGAATTCATTTAGAGATTCGAAATTGGATGGATTGAGAGTAATTAGATCATTTTCTAGCTGATCATTCTCATCTCATCATGCTTATCAAATAGGGAGGCAAGCTTGTCCCAAACCAGCTTGGGAGTCTTCAATTCTAGGATGTGGAACCAAAGATCTTTAGAGACGAAGGAGAGCAAGTGTCCATGGGCTTCATCAAGCCTGTTCATGTACTTAGCTTTGTCTTTATCTGAATCTGGCTCTTTCTCTGCTTCTTCTATGAGTTTGAAGAGCCCTTTGGTGCGGAGCATTACCACCATGTCTGCCTTCCACTGGTGATAGTTGAAGGGAGTGAGAGGCTCTATTGGATGAGCCATTTCGAATGTAGTAGGAAGAACTGAGCTACTGTAGCGAATGCAGTGAGAAGAAAGGGCTGCTTGTAGCGAATGCTGTAAGAAAAGCTGATAACCTATTACACAATCAAACATATAAAGTAAGGTCGATAGTCTACACTTTTGGAATTTCTTTCACACCTAGCATAGTTGATCAAGCAAGCTTGATCAACAATTTCCTAACTTGGGATATTAAGTGGTAAATTCTTCGCTTCTGGTGTAGTACTGGAAAGAGCAATTTGCCAAAAAAAATGAGCCGGCTGGAGATCTGAGGAGGAGAGGAGTCTTGTCCACCGAGGCCCTGATACCATGTAAATTGAGCACATAGATCTGTCGACAAATACACAACTCACAAAGTAGATCTCACAATTTACTCAGCAATTGAAGAATGAAACAATGCAAAAATGGCTTGCAGCTGTGAATGCTTTCATTAATCAAAAAGTAATCAGATGATAATTAGAATGAAGTAAAATGGCTTTAATAGCCACATGAAATTCGAATCCACATGAGGAAATTCGAATTGATAGACTCTACTTGACTGTAGGTAACTAAGACCTTGTCTAAATCACTATCGGAGGACTCGGTAGTTAACTGACCTTCTCTAAACCATAACCGGAGTTCATCGGAGCTCTAAAACACAGCTCAAGTGTTACATTCAGTGTTGACTAAGGTTAACTGACCGTGGTAGGTGACAAATGTGCCCCACATGAGTGCAGTCAAGTAAACCTAGCGCTAACTAAATGTAAAGGACTAGAACTGAATGTAACTAACTCCTAACTTAGCTTGACTAGTTATTAACTGAAGTGAACTGACCTTGGTTGGTTTTGGCACTCCCAGTGGCTTCCTAAATTGTAGGGATTGGTCTAGGAGGCTGCTAAACTGATGCAATCAAGTGCAATCAGTGGTACTGAGCCTCAATTAGTGTTCCCCACACTTTAGTAACTGAAACATGTGCCCCAATTAGGTCAAGTGGACCCAATGGTGTTAATGACTATAAATAGACTGGATGGACTCCCGATTTAGACATGACTCCCAATTTAGACATATGACCGAATTTGGACAAGGGAGGATTAATAATCCTAACAACCCCCAGGCCAAAAGTGGATATGAATGCAAGGCTCAATGCATGGCTTGAGACAAAAGCTAAGAGCAATTGCAGGGCAGCAAAACCTGCTTCTCCATCTGCCGAAAGGTTGCTTTCTCCCTTGTCATCTAGACAAAATCCTAGTGGATCGATGTCAGCTACCACCAATAACAACTTTTTCACACCCAAAGAATGGTAAGAAGCAATGGATACTGAGATAGGCCATATAATTTTTTGTCTTTGTGATGAGTTTCCATATTTTCCTATTTTTCTGAATTCTTAGATGGGTTTTAACATGTTCTCAGGAGGCTTCTTGGACCACCAGGTCGCGTAAAAGTAAACCTTGAGTGAGGTTAGTATTGAGGTTACAAAACGCAATGCCATTTGACTTTTTGGTATTGACTTGTGAAAATAACTTTCCTTAATTGTTATTTTCTTTACAATTTCTCTTATGATGTTAATATGGTTTGCAATGCAGGAAAGTCCCCAGCTAAACTCTTCAAAAGCTGGAGAACATGTTGATTCAGAAATGGCAAGTTGCCAAGTTATGTTTCTTTTTCTGCATATACAATCCCTTAACAGCCCGTTCTTAATTGGTGTATGTACAAAACAAATCTATTTCTTTATGAATACCGCTTAACACATAATCAACATAGTTAACCCACAAAGGGCAGAATACGGAAGATTTCTGAGACCGGGTTGTGGGGGTGTTCTAGCATTATGATGTACAGGAATTGGTAGAAGGCTGTTTCGTCTGTTTTGGTTTTGGGTTGAAGCTGGTTTTTGGGTTTCTGTTTTGAAATGGCTCAGGACGAGGTGACCAAATATGCCCACAGTCCTGTGCACAACGCTGTTTCCTGGAGGGACTACACGGCGCTTCTCCGGGTTATTTCGGGGTTCCCGAAGCTTGGGAAAGCCAGGGAAATCAAGACGGAGGCAGAGTCGATCTTGGAGGAGCAGCGGGCGGAAGCGATTTCTGGTGTTATAGATAGGCGAGATATGCCCGGGCGCCTTCACGGGTTGGGGAATCAGGGCCTCAATTTGGTTGGAAGTTTAACTTTCTCTTCTGCTTCACCCCTCCACATAAAAAACCAGGGCACAAATGCCTACCATTTAAACCTCTCACTTATATTCCTACTGAAGCCATGCATCATCTGGTTTTGAAATTAAAAAAAAACTGTGTTAGTAGAAATACCAATATGGCAAGAACAGTAATATCATGATTACGCAGGCGGTCTAGTAGTGGGGTAAGGAACTGTAGTGGATGAGATGCACATTTGAGGCTTGTCAATGGTTCGTTTTTGCATTACCTTAGTCCATTACTTTTCGTTGGGACATTGCAAGAGATTAATAAAGATGTTTTTATTTTCCAAAGTAACAGGTCTTGAGTTGGCAAACTGTGTATTATTGGTTCTCACAACAATAGTCGAACAAATCCCTAGTAACATGCCCAGGTTTATCAGTCATTAGGGATGGCCAAGCTTATTACATCAAGAACAGGCTCCTCTGGTTTCATGCAGCCTTCCTAAACAGTAACACAAGTACAGTGCAAAATACCAAAGGTGATGGAGGAATAGCCACCTAGCATGATTTTCTAAAAGATGACATTACTGCGAGCAGAAGTGTGAAGAAATCATGAAAACTATTAAACTCCGCTTGGCAAAATGTGGGAATCAAGGAAAGGGTAAAGTAAGAAGCACACTGAACAACTTTTGCATTTACCTCAGCCCATTACTTTTTGTTGGAACATTGCAACAGATTGGTAAATGGATTTTTTATCCAGAGGAACAGGCCTTGAGTTTGGCAAACCATGTGTTATTGGTTCTCACAACATTAATTGAACAAATCCCCTGCAACAGACACAGGTTTATCAGTCATTATTTGATTATTTAGTATATTTTATTATCTAGTAACTGTGAAAAGTGACGATCTCAATTAACAGAATTAAAAAAATAAATAAAATTAATTTATATAAAAAAAAATATGGAAAAAAAAGTGACCTTGTCCTGTGAAATTTGATTAAATGCAATTTGATTTAGCTGTCCTGTCCTGTGAAATTTGATTCAGAGGTCGTTTTCTGTGATGTGGCCATTGATCAAATTTGAAGGGTGGGTCTTAATTTCAAATGGAAGGGAATTTATTCTTGGAGCCTTTCTAAGATGGAGGGTAATATAAGTAATTGTACTTCAATTGACAAGTGTAAATTACCTAAACCCTTCACCAAAAAAATGCAAAAAATAAACATTGTTCTTTCAATTGTTTACAAATTTTAATAATTGAGTACCCCTTAATATCTACATGGAAAAATGATATATTTTGAACAAAACTTATTTTGAACACATTAAGTTGTCATATGTGTATCATTAATTTTACACTTCAGTAACATAACAACTATTTTATTGTATTTTTTTTTTAAAAAGTTGGAGCACACTTCATGCTAAAAAAAACTACTTAGACTATGTCCTAACCATATTGAGGCATCAAAGTGCAATCCAAGCTTGAGAGATCTAAGAATGATAAGGAATGGGCACTTGACAGAAAATAATACACAACTCAGAAAACATTAAAAAAAAAATTCCTACATACCAAGCAAGTTAGCAAAGCTAGCATAACTACGGTCAGGGCATTAAAATTATTTGTTCAACACTTGTCGTGAAAGCATACATGTATGGGATGGAGGGGAAATGGAATCAAGCCTAAGTCAATTGAATCCTTGCAACTCACTGCATGTCTGAGTCTCAACAATCTGCCTTTAAAATTGAACCAAAATACCAAAAGAAGTTTATTAATGGCTAGATCTGAGAAAGTTCTAAGTGTGAGTAATTAAGAGCTCGAGGCTCTAAAATTTGTTGCGTTTTGTACCATTCCACGATTCAGTGAGTTGACTGTGACAGGTAGTAATTTAAGTTATTTAATGAAAACATTGAATGCGTATACCTCTATGTCGAAACCTTTTTCCATGCCGATGTAGGCCACCACCCTCTTTATTGTCTTACCAAAAGGAATGATAATGAGGAAGAAGACCTAAAATTATCGACTTCACCTTCAAAGAATGCAAGAATGCCTTGCAATCACATTGGTAAGGAGCGATAAGAAGATCACAACAATCCAACGTGTCAAATGTTAGTTGATAGTGTTAATTAAAGACTTATATGATAAATTTAATATAAGACTTACTTATACTTGTCTCTTACTCTTTGCCTCTTGACATATTTAAGCCTGAATACTAAAGAGCTACATGTTAAGCCTGTCCATTTTTTAAATCCAATTCTGGCAAAGGATGTTTTGAATTGCTAGGGTGTTTGAATTACATGTTTTATATCTTTTCTTCTGACCATAATGGGTAACTTCAAGAATTGGGTCTTAGCATGTGCTCATTCTTGCAACCATGAAAACAAAGTGGATATAAGATAAGATAATTTTATAAATGTCCAATAAATAACCACGAAAATAGGTCACTTGGACTGAAAGGTGCACCCAGTGCAAATACAATGTGGAAGTGCAAAGCAACTCCCATATCAATCTTGAAAGAGGAATAAGGTGATAGGAAGGAAAAGCATATGTAAGTGTCTAGCTATAAGTTATTCATTAACAATCTAACCAGAATAAAGTATAATGATACTATAGAATGCCAGAGATTGAAGATCCTGGTGCTGTGTGTGTGTGTGAGCGAGAGACAGATAGATATATAGATAGAGAGAGAGAGAGGCAGGCCTGATGGTCCTGATGCTTCAGGGCGAAAGGGGGTGATGATTTAATGCAGAGCAAATGATGATCTGTCATATCGATTATGTACATTGTAAAACTGTTGCTTTCTGTTTAATTATGCTTAGCTTTTTAGTTTTTGTGGGATTCTATGTTTGCTTAAATGTGTTACTCAGCATTGGGATATCTTAAAAAGCAACATGTTCTACTTCATGTACACATATAAAAAATAAATTCGATACATTTTATTAATAGGGAAAGCGAAATGCTTGTCTATGGTTTCTGTAATTTACATCGTAAAACTGTTACATCATGTGATGTTATGTTTATTTTTTTCGATTTTTGGGGATTCTATATTTCATTTAGTGTTCTACTCACCATTTGGTTTGTTGATGGTCTGGTAGGGCTTTGGCCAAAGATTTTCCTAAGAATCGACATGTTTTTTCAATAAGCTTCAGCTAGAATTGTAGTTCATGTCACAATCTCATCCAACAATTTCATCTACAGCAACTTGTTCTCCATAGGAATTTCTCTTCCTGGTAATATTTTCTAGTGATAAAGAGGAGGTCCTGTCAAACAAATTCTTGCATAAAAGCTTTTGTGTATACATTTTTGGAATTTTGTATTACTAGTTTTTCTTATTCTTCTTTCTACCTTTGTTTACCAGCTTATATTGAATGGTGATTATGGCATATAAGGAGAAATGTTTGGTCATACATTTTCATGCCTGTTGTTCCTTTGATGTGCCTTTTTTTTAAATGGACACTTTCTCTTCACATCAGAGTCTTTCAATGAGGGACACCCTGACAAACTTTCTGAACAAATACAAACATGATAATAATATTTGGAGAAATCCTAAGTTGCACGAAACAGGAAAACGTCTAGAAGTTTCCTAAATGGGGACGGCAGGAAACATGACCCTCCAAAAATGGAAATGCTGGTGTAAACTTTGTGTATATATATATATAACATATTATTTTGCAAGAAAACAATAAGAGCACACATAAATGACATTTTAGTAGGAAAACCATGACTATATCATTGATTACATATCAACCGTGTAACATTCAAAAATGAAAAATATAAATAAATTTTGAGCTCATTTGAGGGACCTGCATCCCTCTTGGTTGCATGTAAAGGCCCAAAAAAGGAAGAAATGATGTTGAAACGGCACCCACACAAACCGAAACGTCGGTGGCTATACCGTACGGCATTTCGCTATTGTGAAACGCCATACGGTATATGGCCGCTAACATTTCATACCAGTTTCGGCGTTTCAGGAAGTTTTTGGTACTAGTACGCTTGTTACCTAGGTGTTTCCTGCAACATAGGAGAAATCTCAACTAAAGCTAATATAGACTATGAGAAGATAATGAGTGATACTTGTAGGGGAATCAGATTTGTGTTAGAAGAAGAAGATATAGCTTGAATCTGATAAATAATATTTTTTATATAATGAAGTCCCAATGAATAATTTATAGGGTAAATTCACGAATATATAGTATATATCGGGTTTGTAAGGTGACTTTTCATTAATTCACAACTATTGACTTATAATATTATTACACTTAATAATTACATTCAATTAATTATTTTTAATCTTTGTCTTTGTATTTTTATATAATTATTTATTTATAACAATGCCCTCTCCTTTTAAGATGCTTTGTCCTCAAAGCAAGGTAATGACAGATATTGCTGATGGAATTTCTCAGTTTCCCATGAAGCATCTTCTATTGGGAAATTTTTCAACTTAATAAGGTGTTCTTTGATTATTCGAGAACATAGTCTTTTTTCTACGACATTAATGATAACATCTGGTTCTAAAACAAGTTTCCCTTCTTCGTCCAAAGTAGGAAGTGTTTCCTAAGCAGTTTGATGTTGTCCCAGTAATTTTTTAAGAAAAATGTTGTGAATTTGACTCTTAACTACCAACTTCACTTCTTATGCCACTGGGCTAATCTTAAGGGTAACTTGATATGGTCCATAAAACTTCTATTTCAAACTCTTGTTTTGTCCTTATGTTGATTTGCTTGTTGCTTCATTTGATTTTGTGTCATAGTTAAATTATTCTTGAGTACTTGCATTACTCTCTTATTTTCTTCGTGTTGATTCTTTATGGCCGATACTTTGCATCACCTTGAACTAGTTCTTTCCATCTTGTAGGTGCATAACCATACAATGCTTGAAAAAGTGTCATTTTGGCTGACATATGATAGGTGGAGTTATACCACCATTCCGCAAGATGTAACCACTGTAACCATTTGTTCTGCTTGTCAGTGACGAAACTACGAAGACAGGATTCCACACATTTGTTAATGACTTTCGTTTGTCCATCGGTTTGGGGGTGTTAGGCTGAGCTCATTTTAAGGGTGATCCCAATTTGTTTGCAAAATTCCTTCCAAAAATTGCTTGTAAATTTGGCACCTCTGTCACTAACGATGATTATTGGAAATCCATGTAGTTCGTAAATATTAAAAAAAAAAATACTTCAGCAATTTGTTTAGCAGAGTCGGTCTTCTTAATACACCCATAAAATGTGCATATTTTTTTAATCGGTCCACTACCATGAAGATTTGTCCTTGCCTCCGGATAAGGGTAACCCTTTAGTAAAGTCTATGGATATTTCCTCCCACTTGTGGCTTGGAATGTGAAGTGTATGGAGTAGCCCTGGGGACACGACATTTTCACTTTTGTTTATTTGATAGGTGTCACACTCGGCTACCTACTTTTGAATGTCTTTGTACATCCCCTTCCAGTAGAAAGATTGCTTGGCATTGTAGTAAGTTTTGAAAAAACCTACATCTCCTGTGATTGGGGAATCATGAGATTCTATCAACACCTTGGTCCTAAACCTAGATATAGGGCTGAAGTATATCCTTCTCTTACACCAAAGGATGTCATTCCTCCATTCAAATCTTTGCCCTAGATTAGGATTAGTGATTAAGGCGCATGTGTCTGGGTCCTTGGCATATTCTCCTAAGATTCATCTAACCAGTCTGGAACTGCAACTGAGATCACATAAGCCTTGAATTCTTCATCCTTTCGGGAAAAGGCATCGGCAACTACATTGTCCTTTCCTCACTTATGTAGTATATCCATGTCAAAGGTGTTGTCGCTCAAAACTGGCATGCGGGTGCTGAAAGCCCAAACCGCGGGCGCGTTGGCCCGACAACCCTCGAGAGAGAGGCCAATGTCACCACACCCCTCTCCCCTCTCTCCTCGCTTCAGGCTGGCTCTTCTCCAGCTCTAGGGGGGTTTCCCTAAGTTCGGATCGCTAAGGCAGGTGCAGCTGAGGGCAGGGTGATCTAAAGAGGCTGCCTTAGAGAAACTTGGGTAGCAAAAAAGGAAAATGAGTTGGATTGATGGGCAGGAAGGGAAGGGAGGACCAGTCCTCGAGGGAAGGCCAGTGCCAGTACCAGAAGGGTAAATGGAGTCAGAAGGGGACTCAGAAGAGCTTTGTGTTTTGCGAAAGTGAGACTAAGCCGGTTTGTTCCATAACCAGAGGCCAGGAGAATGGAAGTATAATCGACTACTTTTCATTACTCCCAGACCTTTGACAACACAACGACGACAAACAACTTGGCAGTCGCAAAAACTTGCCTAATGTGCTAGATTATAGCCCTCTATGCTGTCTTGGTCTATAACTTATGAAAACCTGAAGCTACGACAGAGAAACCCAACATATCCTAAAAACTCAACATGATATTTTTCTTTATTAGCTCTGGGGAAAAATCCTCCCAGCCCAAAAGTTCCATCCTTTACAATTAAAGAGCCCAACTCTTTATAGGCCTTACAGGCTCTCAAAAATAAATGAAAAAATAAATAATAATAAAAAGTGAATCTCAGATCCACTTTTAATTCCCTAAATGACTACTTGACTAGTTTTGCTAAAGTTTAACTACCACTTAGCTTTATTTTGAACAGAGCCCCTAGCTGACTATATGTTAAAGTAAAACAAGTTGCCAAATAACACGGGACTCCTCCATGACCTGGCCCGTGCGCTGCTCCAAGGAACTCCCTGTTTCGTTACTATCCTCAAAACACTGCCAAATATTAGCCCAATATTTTGCTGATTATGGAATTCACAATTTTCCAGTGACCAATTGCCCTATCACCAAGTGGACAAGGCTCGGCTGCCAGACGACTCATCCCTAGCATTTAGAAAAGAACATCCCTCGACTTTTACTTGAGAGTCCAGGTCACTATTTTAATTGATCCGAAGATAATCTTTAACTGCTGTAAGATACTAGATTGACCATTAGTGCAACTTCATTTGTCGAGGACAATGCTCAGGATGAAAATGTGGATCACTCTTCTACCACGTCTCCTCGTTGAAAACCAGACTGAGTCGGATGCCAAGGTTTAGTTCTGACGCCCATGACTGCCACGTAAATGGTCAGCCGCTTCAAAATTCTTGGAGCTGACACCTACTAGCTTTTCTTCCTACGCCAATGTATTGGTGTCTGACTAATCGGTGGATGCTCACGAAAATAAAGACGCTAATGGCTGATCCATTTAGCGATACGATCAGTCGTAGTTGACACCACCAACAAATGGTCGATACCTCCAGCGAAAACCATGCGACTGACAAAGAGAAACACGCGGGCCCGGACCTCTGTGATTGGCTTGACTGCTATTGTAGGCATTGTGAACTGCTCCATGTAAAGCTACCCAGGCTCCACCTCGTTGGCAAACTACTAGACGCTCCATGAAGTCCGACAATTGGCTGTAGTTATCGCTCCAAAAAACATTTTACAAAACCGTGAGTCCTGTTCCAACTGGCTGCCATTCATCGCAGTTTAGCATAAACGCGTGTCTCCACTTTGTTTTCTGTTATCGATCAGGAAAATTTGAATTTTGTCCTCTAATCGCCGAATCTCCACGACTGCATAATCAAAATCGTCAGTGACCAGGACTCCTGCTCTCAGCTGCTGTCAGTTTGTTGCTCAACACCGATGCAATTGAGTTGGTGATTTCATGTCATGGAACCCATCTCCATCATGGGATGATTTGAACTTATGTATCACTGGCCTTGACTCGGCTGCCGATGGGACTTCGCTCTGGAACTCCATGGGGTACACGTGCTCTCGGAGAGAGCATGTGAGAACCTCAGCATTCTCTGTGTATCCGCAGACCAATTTGAAAGACAAATGCGATGGGATGGCTTCATTCACATCCCACATTTTATTACACAACCAAGAAGAACATACTGAAAATTTAAATGCTTATGCAAGAGCTTATTCATCCTACCTACCTAACCTAACATGGATCTAGAAACTGTTGAGTGTATGCATACAGCCAATGGAGCCATTCCAACATCCTTTCTATGCCAAACTTCCTTTTTCTGAGCTTAGTTAGTGAACGAAACAAAGATATATTTATCATAAGACAACTATGCCTTGCAATCTGCTCATAAATGAAGCTGAATTGAAACATCAGACCGTTAGGCAACAAGAGATTATACCAGGTAGAACCAAACCGTGCACAAGAAGCCTCTATGCACTGGTTGATAGGGCTCACGTACAACCCTTCATTGTCGAACTATTCAAGCTGATCTGCAGAAAAAATAGTATTACCTTCAATGTGATGAACTTGAGGCAGCTCCAGCTTTTCATCAGGGAGCTGTTCATAAACTTGGGGCAGCTTCACATCTTCAATGTCTTCTATTATAGCCATATCCGGGATCTCTTCAGCAATGTCTTCAACCAAGATTTCTTGTAATGCTTCCCTGGTTGGATTTTCAATGGTCTGTTCTTTTAGCTCAGGATGGAGCCTAGGGATGAGGGCATCATATTCTTTAGCAAGCTTCTCAATCTCATCGACTATCCCATTGTGCCAATGGAGGAGAAACCTCTCGAAAAAATTTGCCACTGAATCTATGGATTCATCCAAAAGGCCATAGAACCAGATCATTGCATCCCTTTCCAAAGTTATAGCAAAAACGACCATAATATCAGCCTCATGATGAACATTAAAATCAGCCATCAGTTTGCAGAGAGAGGCAATATGATGGATGGCTGAAACACCAATATTTCCGTAAAATTCGGGAAGAATGTCATGCACCTTCCCACGGTCATAGCACTAATTAAGAAATCCGTGGATTTTTGAGAAATCCAGCGGGCTATAAGCCTCGTGCCAAATATTATGCGGTTCTCCCATAATCAAACAATGAGGTACTTAATTTGAAAAATGTGTTTAATCATACCTCATACCAAACCGTGGAGTCGCCAAGGTGAGCTTGAAAGCCTTTTGATGAGTGTGCTCGCCTGTACACCCAATAGGATCTTCAGATCTGCAAAAGGACAAGGGATTTGTCCCTTCGTGGAATCGCCATGTGAGAAGAAGAATCTGCAGCGTAATCTCCCATAGATGTCAATGAAGCATAGTCTTCAAAATTTGGGAACTGGACTTTGTCCTCGGCAACGGCGCCAAAATGTTGTCGCCCAAAACTTGCACGGGGGTGCTGAAAGCCCAAACCACGGGGGCACCGTCTCGACGACAACTCTCTCTTGAGAGGCCAATGTCACCACACCCCTCTCTCCTCGCTTCAGGCTGGCTCTTCTCCAGCTCTAGGGGGTTTCCCTAAGTTCGGATCACTAAGGTAGGTGTAGCTGAGGGCAGGGTGATCTAAAGAGGCTGCCTTAGAGAAACTCGGGTAGCAAAAAATGAAAATGATTCGGATTGATGGGCAGGAAGGGAAGGGAGGATCCTTCCTCGAGGGAAGGCCAGTGCCAGTACCAGAAGGGTAAATGGAGTTAGAAAGGGACTTAGAAGAGCTTTGTGTTTCGCGGAAGTGAGACTAAGCTGGTCCGTTCCATAACCAGAGGTCGGGAGAATGGAAGTATAACCGACTACTTTTCATTACTCCCAGACCTCTGAGAACACAACGGCGACAAACAACTTGGTAGCCGCAAATGCTTGCCCAATGTGCTAGATTATAGCCCTCTATGCTGGCTTGGTCTATAACTTATGAAAACCCGAAGCTACGACAGAGAAACCCAACATATCCTAAAAAGTCAACATGATATTTTTCTTTATTAGCTCAGGGGAAAAATACTCCCAACCCAAAAGTTCCATCCTTTACAATGAAAGAGCCCAGCTCTTTATAGGCCTTAGAGGCTGTCAAAAATAAATGAAAAAATAAATAATAATAAAAAGTGAATCTCAGATCCACTTTTAATTCCCTAAATGACTACTTGACTAGTTTTGCTAAAGTGTAACTACCACTTAGCTTTATTTTGAAAAGAGCCCCTAGCTGACTATATGTTAAAGTAAAACAAGTTGCCAAATAACACGGGACTGCTCCATGAGCTGGCCCACGCGTTGCTCCAAGGAACTCCCTGTTTCGTTACTATCCTCAAAACACTGCCAAATATTAGCCCAATATTTTGCTGATTATGGAATTCACAATTTTTCAGTGACCAATCGCCCTATCACCAAGTGGACAAGGATCGGCTGCCAGACGACTCATCCTTAGCATTTAGAAAAGAACATCCCTCGACTTTAACTTGAGAGTCCAGGTCACGATTTTAATTGATCCGAAGATAATCTTTAACTGCTGTAAGATACTAGATTGACCATTAGTGCAACTGCTTTTGTCGAGGACAATGCTCGAGATGAAACGTGGATCACTCTTCTACCACGTCTCCTCATTGAAAACCAGACTGAGTCGGATGCCAAGGTTTAGTTATGACGCCCATGACTGCCATGTGAATGGTCAGCCGCTTCAAAATTCTTGGAGTTGACACCTGCTGGATTTTCTTCCTATGCCAATGTATTGGTGGCTGACTAATCGGTGGATGCTCATGAAAATAAAGACGCTAATGGTTGATCCATTTAGCGATACGATTAGTTGTAGTTGACACCACCAACAATTGGTCGATACCTCCAGCGAAACCCATGCGATAGACAAACAGAAACACATGGGCTCGGACCTCTGTGATTGGCTCGACTGCTATTGTAGGCGCTGTGAACTACTCCATGTGAAGCTACCCATGCTCCACCTCATTGGCAAACTACTAGACGCTCCATGAAGTCCGGCAATTGGCTGTACTTATCGCTCCAAAAAACATTTTACAAAACCGTAAGTCCTGTTCCAATCGGTTGCCATTCATCGTAGTTTAGCATAAATGCCCGTCTCCACTTTGTTTTCAGTTATCAATCAGGAAAATTTGACTTTTGTCCTCTAATCGCTGAATCTCCACGACTGCATAATCAAAATCCTCAGTGACCACGACTCCTGCTTTAAGCGGCTGTCAGTTTGTTGCTGAACACCGATGCAATTGAGTTGGTGATTTCATGTCGTGGAAACCATCTCCATCATGGATGATTTGAACTTATGTATGATTGACCTTGACTCGGCTGCCGATGGGACTCTGCTCTGGAACTCCATGGGCGCCCAACAGATCTCAACGCTTTTGATAAGCATTATATTGGGATGGAAACCACATCTAAATGCGATTTAGCTCCTGGAATACTCATTAGTTTTGAAAAAGCCGAGTCTTTGTTTTTCAGCAACTCCAATGAAGTGTCATATTCCAGACTCCTTCCTTCGCTGAGTACCATAACCAAATCGCTGTCAATTACAAGATAGATTTTGTGAGCCACGATGATAGCAATGCAATATGCAAACTCTGCGTGAATTATACTTTGTATAATATCGTCAGTTGCAGTGCTCGCAAAGGCTGCTTCTTTGATGCAAACTTCACTTGATCTTTGCTAAACTTCTAGAGAGGGTATCTTCATGTCCTTGTATTTATCACTGCTCTAAATCATGGATATGCCATATTTGATTTCATTCCTTACTTCACTATCAACAATTGCACGGGCTGGTAACCATAAGACTGCGGTGATGTTGCTGCCAGTCACCCCGCGAATCTACACACCAGCCAACACTGTCAATCTAGTATTATCTCTGCAGCCCCTTTACAATATTCATCTACTTCAGCTTCAGACTTCTTCAGAACAATACCTCCACGTTTTTTTCTGAGTTGGATGTAAAAACATGTAAGACGGAGGATTTGGATCTTTCGTTAACAAATTTTAAACCAAGCTTCAATGCCCAAGAAAGAATAGCCTTTTCTGTCGGGGATCCTGTTACTTCTATTTCTCAACCTCCCTCTCATGAAAGACTAATTGTTCTTTCCATGAATTGTGCATATCATCATCAAGGATCATGTAAGCAACACGAAGTGTTTTATATCTTGCTGACCTCAAGTGCAATTGTACTCCTTTTTGATAAATGGCAACGTCAACACTTTTGCTGTACAAAGTAAGTTGGCCACCAAGAATTTGACGGAGATTTGTTTCCAGCCGCTGGAAAAATTGTGGAAACCCCTGACCTGAAAAGGGGTAACAAAAGGTAGCAATTTTTTCTATCCATTTCTGTTGTTTAGTTGACAATGTTTGTTGTTGTAGGAGATATTGAAGACTATTGTGGTCTGCTCTTATCAAGATTTTTCTTCCTAGGAGGTATTGTCGCCATTTTGATAGAGCATGAATAATGGCAAGCATTTCCTTATCATACGTAGATTTCAAACTCTCTGTTATTGAGCTTCCTGCTTTCAAATGCTATTGGAAGCCCTTTTTGCATGAAGACTGCTCCTATTCCGAATCTTGAACAATCGCACTCAACAACAAAAGGTTTTGTGAAATCTGGGGTTGCGAATACTGGTGTTGATGACATAATGTTTTTTAATGCTTCAAAACATTTTTTTGCTTCATCATTCCATCGAAATGAGTTTTTCTTCAATAAATTTGTTAGAGGGGTTGTTTTATGGGCATAATTCTTCACATATCTTTAATAGTACCCTGTTAAACCTATAAACCCTCTTAATTTTGAAATGTTGTCTTGTTTGGGCGACTTGGTGATTGCCTTGATCTTACTAGGATCGACTTTGACTCCTTTTGATATTATATGCCTTAGATAGTATACTTCTTTTCCAAAAGTGTATTTTGACTTTTTTGCAAAAAACTGATGTTCTTCTAAGATGGTGAGTACTTGATCTAAGTGTTGGATATGTTCTCTCCATGTTTTGCTATATACGAGGATATCATCAAAAAATAATAATATGATTTTTCGTAACTATGGCTGGAACAATTCGTTCATTGCAGCGTGGAAGCAGGCAGGAGCGTTAGTTAGCCCGAAGGGCATGACTATGAACTCATAATGGCCCTCATGAGTGCGAAAAGCAGTTTTGGCCACGTCTTCTAATATAACCTTGATTTGGTAATATCTTGATCTCAAGTCTAATTTCGAGAAGAACTTAGCTCCATGAATTTCATCCATCGTCTCATCGATGAATGGAATAAAGAATTTATTCTTAATTGTGACTTTGTTGAGTCCTCTATAATCTATGGACAACTTGAAAGACCCATCCTTCTTTCGAACTATCACCACTGGAGCAGCAAAAGGGCTTATGCTCTTTGAAATGACTCCACATTTTAACAATTCTTGGGTCAACCTCTCAATCTCTGTTTTATTATGACGGGGATATATGTCTGGTCTGATGTTTACAAGCTTTTCCCTTGGCTCGAGCTCGATTAAGTGCTCAGTCTTCCTTTTTGGTGGGAGCTCCATCGGAAGCTCTTGGAACACCTTGTGGTGTTTTTGGATTAGCTCTTGTATCTCTGGTGGTTTGCAGTCATATTCTTCACATGTTAGCAACTCCATCTCTTGACATTGAATTATGTAAGCAAGAGATCCTTTTCAAATTAGCCTTTCCATCTGATGTGATGTAACCAATTGAGTTTGGGGTGGTTGGAAACCATACAACTTGTACGCTTTCTCTAGCCAATTGAACTTGATGAAGTGCTCTTGATGGTTAGCGGAGTAAGTACCCAATGTTTGCAACCATTGGATTCCCAACACAACGTACACTCCCCTCAGAGGCACTGCAAGGCAGTAAGATTCTAGGTTATACTCTTGCATTCATAGTTTAACCTTTAGACATTTTCAATTTTCTTGCCGTATGCTACCATAACCTTCATGTTAGGCATTGGAAAAACAAACAAGTTGAATATCTTAGCAAAATTAACGTTAATAAAGCTATGTGTACTGCTGATATCTATGAGAATCGGAACATTGTTGTTTTTGATATGTCCTTTTAGCTTTAGTGTTTGTGGTTGGGATACCCTTGTAATGGTGGCTAATGAGATATTTTGTGTATCATCTACTAGTTCTAAGTGGCAGTCATGCTGGGTTCTTGTATCTTCCTCACTTGACTCTACATATTATGATATTTTTTCTTCTTCTTTAGCTTCGCAAGCATATAATTTTTGGAGGTTGCTCGTTTGCAAACATCTGTGCTTAGGATCCCATTTTTATCCACAATATTTGCACTTTTCTTCCCTCATCCTCTGGGCTTCTAAATTGGGTTTTGCCCCTTCCCTTATTTATGGTGGCGTATACCTTGAAGTTCTTGTATTCGTTGATTGGGGAGGATTCCTCTTGGAGTAGTTTTTGTCGAAGCTACTTTGAGTCGATCGTTTAAACTTATTCTCGATGATCTTGGCCTTACGTCTTGCCTTCTCCATAGTAGAAGTGTTTTGTAATTCTAACTCTTTTGGAATGTGCAGTTTTAGTCCATGTATGTATGTATGTTTAGTTTTGGAACTCGAGTTTCCAAGGCTTGCAATTCACATGTGTACTCATCAACATTGCCTTTCTACTGCAACCTGGTGATTTTGGCAAAGAAGTCTTTCTCGGTTACGCCTTGAAACCTTTTAAGAAGTTCATTTTTAAAGTTATTCCAATTAAAGGAACAGAGTCGGGTCGGTGTCTTCCACCACATGTACCAATTGTACGCATTTCCCTCTAACTGCATGGCGGTGTACTTAATATTCTCGCTATCGTAGGGTATGTTATGGATATTAAAGTATTCCTCGACTTTATTAATCCATGCGATGCATTGCTTCTCATCACCATCAAATTTCGGCAGCTCTAGCTTTTCCCTTATCTGGTATCCATGTGCTTGGGGAATTCATATCGTTGGAATGTTAAAGAAGGGAACTTCGTGGGGTGGCGTCGTGTCGTATTGGCTTGGTGATTTACGCGTATTTGGAGGGGGGTGTATTGAAAGGGTCTAGGTTATAGCTAGGTGGGGGAAATGAACTAGGCGGTAGTAGTCTGGCTGAGATTGTGTTGATAGATTCTTGTGTCTTCTTTTGCTCTACCTGCAATGCATTGATGCCTTGCTCTAGCCCTGCCTTGAGTCGTGTTAGTTCATTATTGATTTTGTCGATGTCTGCCTTGAGTTCTGCATTTCTCTTGTTGACTTTTTTGTCTAATTAGTCCAATCTGGCATTGATATCTCTCGTTCTGGCGACTACTGGGAACTTCTGCACATTGAACCTTGATTTTGTTAGGTAAACCTATGTATTCGACGAAGGGCATTTTGCTCACATCGACACATGGGTACATTGGCTACACAAAAATTTGAGTCATATTTGACTGTGATTATAAATCAATGGATCAATTGTCAATCTTTAAGTATGCATGGCTATAACACTGGGATTTTATTGTTGTCAAATGATGAAGATGTGGTTAGTGACATAACTAAGCGGAGAGCCTATCAAGCTTGCACACAAAATAACTTTCATAATCCTCGATGATGTGTGGGATGCATAAGAAGTAATTTAGTATGTTGCTTTCGAATGACAAAAAAGGAATGTGTTAAATCCTACATAAAGAAACACTCCAAGGATTATCTTGGCGTATCTAGGAACGATAAAATTATCTTTCAAGGTATAATTACACTAGGATGTCATATGGTTCCCTAAAGCCTCTAGGAATTTCTAGAGACAAAAACAATAAAAACAAAATGGGGTCCCATGTTGTTGGGATTGTTTAGTGATCAATACAACCAATCAATTAACTTGGTGACAATCATTGCTTCTTTATACATTACTATAAGTTGAATGATATATCTAAGTTGAATGATATATTAGTTGGTGACAAATATTAAGATCGACATCCCATTATTAAAATCATTGTATTATAGTTTAATAAGCAATTTCATTTAATCATTAAATTTTAATGAAATATTAAAAAAAAATGAAAAATCAAAATTACATATCGACTTAAATAAAATATCAAAAGAATTAAACTAGCATAGATCCATTTTAAACCTAGATATATCAATTATGGAGAGGGATCCAAATGGTAAAAAATGCACACCCGAAGAAATTGGATCCCTCTCGGTGCTTGATAGATCCGGGTTTAAAATGGATATATGCTAGTTAAATATACAAAGAAAAGAAAATGGTAAATTGTAAAGAGTATAACGTTTTACATATTTATTTTAATTAATAGAAAGTAGAGTCGTGGGATAGAGAGTAGAGTTGTTGGAGTTTGTTACAGAGAGTGTGGATAAGAAAATTCATAAATGATAATGGAACTTTGGTTTTGGCTTCCAAGTTTTACCTATGCAAGAGGATCTTGGCCATTACTTATTTTTACTACTCTTCTTTTTGGGTTTCATTAAACATGACTTACAATGTGGTTTATTACCCAACTACTATGACTGCATAAATTAGTTAGACTTGCTTTCAACACATAAAATTATATTATATACATACACAACTTTTTCTCATTTTGCAACATATTAAAGTCTTTTTTTAATGTTTAATTCCCCATTTTAAGAATATGCTAATTATTTTATTTCAGAAAAGAACTTAATTGCATGAATAATAATTATCTAGGAGTGAGTCGTAAGCACTCAATTAACACTAACTATCCTTGAGGAAAAGGAATTGCGTTTAGGTTAACTTAGCAAAGGTGAAAATAAAACCTAAATAGATCACATAATTTAACATCACATGTTGAAGGCAACTTAGCTCATTGGGGGACTTTCTGAGTCGTAAGCACTTAATTAACACTAACTATCCTTGAGGAAAAGGAATTGCGTTTAGCTTAACTTAGCAAAGGTGAAAATAAAACCTAAATAGACCACATAATTTAACATCACATGTTGAAGGCAACTCAACTTATTGGGGGACTTTCTTTATTATTCTCTACTTGATGGTAGGTATGGGTAATATTTTTTATTATTCTATGTTATTTTAAAGTAGAAATATAGATTATTAATTTATAGTCCACCTTTATTTATTTATAATAATATGTATTTTTATAACTGTGTTTGTAAAGCAGGAAAAATTATTTTTTTATAAAAAAACTTTTACTTGTATTTTTTATAAATATTTTTTCAGAGGTTTTTTATAAAATTATTAAATTTTAAAAATTAAAATAATTTCATAAATTTTAACATTAAATAATATAATTATTTGATTAGTTTAGTATATTTTGTTATCTGGTAGTCAAAATATAAAGAAAAAAATGTGACCTTGTTCTGTGAAATTTGATTAAATGCAATTTGATTCAGCTGTCTTGTCCTATGAGATTTGGTTTCGGGGTCGTTTTCCGTGATGTCGCCATCAGTTACGATGTCTTCACTTGCAGTCTGCATTCCCAAATGGTGTGTTGTGCGTGATGTTGCCATCAGTCACGATGTCTTCACCTGCAGTCTGCATTCCCAAATGGTGTGTTGTGCTACACGTAGTAGCTCTATTTCAATTTATAAGTAACTTTATTACCTTGCATGTACATACACACAACTTTTTCTCATTTTGCAACATATTAAAGTTCTTTGGGTGTGTCATTTCCCCATTTTTAGCTTCCAAATTTTATCTATGAATATCTTGGCAATTACTTATGTTTATTGCTTTTTTGGGGGGGGATTTATTGAAAGTGGCTTAGTACTCAACTACCATGACTGCATAAATTAGTTAGACTTGCTTGCAACACATAAAATTATATTATGTACATACACACAACTTTTTCTCATTTTGCAACATATTAAAGTTCTTTGGGTGTGTCATTTCCCCGTTTTTAGCTTCCAAATTTTACCTATAAATATCTCGGGAATTACTTATGTTTACTACTCTGTTTTTGGGATTCATTGAAAGTGGCTTATTACTCAACTACTATGACTACATAAATTAGTTAGACTTGCTTGCAACACATCAAATTATATTATGTACATCACACAACTTTTTCTCATTTTGCAACATATTAAAGTTTTGTAGATATGTCATTTCCCGTTTATAAGATTTTATTAAAGTTTTTGGGTGTGTCATTTCCCAGTTTTTAGCTTCCAAATTTTACCTATGAAGATCTTAGCCATTACTTATGTTTACTACTCTTTTTTTGGGATTTATTGAAAGTGGCTTATTACTCAACTACTATGACTGCATA
This sequence comes from Pseudotsuga menziesii, assembly GCA_001517045.1. NCBI lineage: Eukaryota > Viridiplantae > Streptophyta > Pinopsida > Pinales > Pinaceae > Pseudotsuga > Pseudotsuga menziesii. Next base: position 5,222 of record LPNX010741315.1, on the reverse strand, counting down.
AATTAGTTAGATTTGCTTGCAACACATAAAATTATATTATGTACATACACACAACTTTTTCTCATTTTGCAACATATTAAAGTTTTTTAGGTATGTCATATCCCGTTTTGAAGATATGCTAATTATTTATTTCATGAAAAAACTTAATTACAAGAATAATAATTATCTAGAAGTGAGTAATGAGCATTCAACTAACACTAACTATCCTTCAATACTGCCGTCAACAATATGGTCCGTAACACGATTCAGGAAGATTCACCCAGCGTACTGTCTGTCAGAGCTCACACACATTTGAGGATTTGAAAAGATTTGCCAAAGACTACAAACGATGGGAGCAACATACGTGGCATTCAAACTGCTTTGGGAAGCAACATACGTGACATTAAAATTGCCCGTACTTATGAGAAATCGAGCAACATATGTGGCATTCAAACTGCTGGACAATACTTAAGAGAAATCGAAATGCCCTTTTCTCTACGAACCGGACTGCTTCACAACCTGTCAACCTTCAGAAGCCTTGGCCCCTACCCCAATTAGAAATTCATCTATCACATGGTGACATATATAAATAGCGCAGATTTGAGATATTACCTTTGCTGATGGAGAACCCTACAACGTCCAGGGTTTGGCAGACTGCTCCTGCGGCTTCCGCTCTACGAGCTCATCTCTATGGCGAGTTACTGTCCTGACTCTCCTCCCTTGGTTTATATGTTTTGGAGGACGAACCCGACGTTTTCTGCTCCCAATTGCATTGGGTTTTGTCTATTTTAGGGACTCTGTGTTAGTTCTTTTCTGGGGTGGCGAAGACTTATTGTTTCAACTCTCTCCTCCTCTTTTCAGGGTACTGGTTTCGTCCTTTTGGCTACGGGTTTGTATTTGTTTCTGTACTTCCACCCTACTCTTGATGGGGAACCAGTGACTGGAGTTCCTCCTCCTTAGCGAAGGACTAGTACCAACCAGTCACTAAAAAAGTGGGAATTCTTACGTGGGTTTTTTGGCTGGTTCTCGGTTGACCTTCGTGTGTTTTTCATTGTCGTGTTTGTACCTCCTGCTTCATGGGGGGCGCGGGTTTTGGGTTTTGTTTACGTCGCTCATCTCTCTCTGCCACCTTTGGGGAAGCCCGTGATTTTGGGAGTTGACCTCATCTTGTTTTTTCACCTGGGCCGTTTACTTGCTTTCTGTACCCGAGTAGGGTTTTGTCCAAACTCCTTTCTTGTCAGCTTTTCTGGGTTTTTTACCGGACCCTCACAGTTTCAGTTTCGCTCTTTCTACTCTAGGGTTTCTGGATTTGTTATTGTGGGTTGACCCTTGTTTTTTTTCGGGTCTCAAACCTTAGGGTTTACTGCACTTAACCCTGGTTGCCTGAGCCTATTGACTTTTGGGCAAGGGGTTTTCGTTGTCGGGTTCTGTCTTTTCTTGGTTCCATGTCAGGTTTTAAGGATGGGGCTCCTCCCCCCTCGTCGAGTGTTCCTTAGTCCACCCTTGCTCGCTCTTGGAGGCGAAGAAAAGCTAAAGCCCACAAAGATTTAGAGGGGAAGCTTAGATTTGTTCTGGGTGATGATGTTTTTATGGAACGGGTGGAAGCATTGTGCTCTCAGGATCTTATAGGCAGTCTTGAGTACTGTTAGCTGGGGAAAAAGGATTGGATTGCATGGATCAGTTTACTTGCCAAGGGTTGGATGGTAATCGTCTTTCTGGAAGACGCTCACGCCACGACTATGTTAAACTCACTGTGGTGCATTGGTGAGGGTTCTCTGGTTCTGGATCGTTGGCATGTCCATTTTGACCCCCTAAGGGAGCGGGTTAAGAAAAGACACTTGTGGGTCTTACTTCCAGCCCTATCTTTTCATCTTGGAGTTGCACCCTACTAGAGAGCATTGGAAACACAATTGGTCGTTTTGTTGCAGTGGAGGAGGACTTCATGCACTCTTTTGACAAAAGAATGGCTAAGATATTGGTGGAAATGGACATATCAGAGGGCCTTCTGGCTGAAGTAGAGATTCTGTGTCATGAACGCTTGTTCTCTCAGCGCTTAGACTATCTCAACATTCCTTTTCGATGCAGTCACTATAGGGAAGTGGGTCATCTACGAAGGGAATGTCCGATTCTTCGTCAAGGTGCGGCCTCCTCGAGTTCTCATCACTCACCATTGATGCGGCGGTCACCACCTTCCCTTCAGGGCGTCATCACTACTTGTCCCTCCTCTCCTGCACAAGCTTCTTCAACAAAAGGTATTTATACTAATTCCTACTCTTTTTTTAATGATGCCTTTGAACAGGAACTCCTCCTTTTGGATACAGTGGAGAGCAATGCCTCTCTACCCTCCTCAGTGGTGGTTTCTGCACCTGATGAATCCCTTACTACCCCAGTATTGGTCCCTTCTTTTGGCTCCCATGCTGACCCTTCATCCTCACGGTCCCTTTCTCCACTACCTCGACTTAATTCACCTCCTATCTCCTCTGAGCCGACTTCTATTTTCTCCAACTCTGATTTCCCTCCTCTCGCAGGACCTCATTTTCACGATAGTTCTTCCCCTCATTGCAGTCCCGTTTCTTCTCCTTCTTTTGCAGACCCTTCTTTACAAAAGTCTTTGGAAATCTTCTCTGCGAAATCCCCCCTCTCTCCATCGGTCTTGCCGTTAGACTCCATCTGGTTTGAAAATGTAACTATCAGAAAAAAAGAAAAAAATCCCCTCTTATGACATCGGATTTGGCCCCTGCTCCTACTCCGTTTACTCCTTTGTCCACTAGGCTTAAAAATGCGGCTCGACATCAACCGACTTCCTCCCATCGGGTCCTTAGAGCTTCGACACCCCCTCTGAGTGGTTCCTGATGAAAATACTTTCACTAAACGTCCGGGGCTTGGGGGGTTTGGCCAAACAAAAAATCCTCCATCGTCTTTTTGCTTCTCTCTTGCCTGATGTAATCCTTCTTCAAGAAACTATAAACAGTACCTACCCAGCACTATTAGCATTTTCAAAAATCCTTCCTGGATGGGAATTTTGTGCTATAAGCTCTAAAGGTCTCTCGGGGGGTATTCTCTCGGGTTGGAACCCCCTTCGTGTTTAATGTAAAGTGTTTCGAACTTATGTGGGTATCCTTCTTAAAGCTCGTTTCAGGGGCTCTACCACCTCTCTTTCCATTTTAACTGCTATGGCCCATATCGTCATCGTGAATCTTTTTGGAATGCGGTTGCTAGGGGTGGCCTTCTTTCCCTTCCCAATCTGATTCTTGTGGGAGATTTAAATCTTATGCTGAATGGGTCTGAAGTTTGGGGTAAGAAGGCCCTTCTCGATCCTCTTGGTCCCTTCTTCACGCAACTTTTTTCCGCTTTTCAGTTGACAGATGTAGCTCCATCCTGTGCTAGGCCTACTTGGAGAAATGGTAGGTCAGGGGCAGAGGGCATTTGTAAAAGGCTTGACAGGTTCTTACTTTCCTTTGACTTAGTTGACCTTCTCCCCAGGCATAGGGTATGGTCTTATCCTTCTGAGGTATCTGACCACTACCCCGTTCTTTTCGAATGGATGGAAGATCCTATCTCCAGCCCTCTCCCTTTCAACTTTAATCATTCCTGGCTGTCCAATGACGATTTCGTCAAGATGGTCAGAGCTGAATGGACTCTTCTACCCCATGGAGTTCCTGCTTCTGGGATGGATTNAAGGAAGGTGGATCAACAATGGGACAATTGTCCAAGCGACCCGATAAGAAACGGTCCAGGCATGAAGGCTCAAAGGAAATTGAGCAGGTAAAGATGAAGCAGCCAGTGAGATACTGGAGATGCGGAGGACATCATTTACGCCGGGACTGTCTAATGAGGGAACATGATGAGGGAAATAGCCGCAAAGTTCCTAGACTTCGGGATCAGCAGGAAGCTGAGAACCAGCAGGAAAAGTCCATGAAAGCCGAGAGGCTTGGTCTTGAACGTTCAAAGTAGATGATCGAACGTGGGGCAGATCTGCAATTTTGGAATTTTTGATGTGCAATTGTATATGTATTGTATATATGTAATGGAACACCGAGGACGGTGTTATTCCAAGGGGGAGGGGAATGTCACGTCCCCGGTTTTGACCCCGTTTGCATGATGTATATATTGTGATTAATCGTGGTGAGGAGCTCAAGGCAAAAGCCCCGCCATCGATTTTGTTGTGTATGTTTCGGAAATGGGGATAATTGCCGGTGGCATCTCGTGCTATAAGGCACATTATAATTCGGCATCATGTAAACCCGCACATCAATTAAAATAAACCACAACCAGCTACGGCAGTGCAACGTTGAATGAAAAGGGCATGGTTCCAAAGGATAAGGGGTGGGGGATGTCAAACCTTGGTTTATGGGGGAAAAACCCATGTTTTATTACCTTGTTGTTTTGCCACCTTGTCTTACCCAACCTCTTTCAACCTCTTTAATGTTCTGTTGGGTGGTTGGGCAGTTATGGCTGCTGGTGGATGGGCAGTGATTGCCTTTGGGAGTGGGGTGGCAGGACTGTCAGTCCTTTGCCCACATCCACACTCCACCCACGACCCCATGCTTGCCCTGCCTGATCTGTTCTCCTCACGCGCCTGTTCATTGTGCCCAGGGAAAAATCGGAGTTGTTTTCTCTCACGCAGAGGTCTGTTCATCCTCACGCAGAGAAATCGGTGGTGTTCAATTTCGTTTGGACCACTGTGGATTGCCAATTCATGGGTTGAATTTCCCTTGTCTGTCCACGCTGGGAGTCGTTCTTCCCCTTTGTTGGGACTGTGTGATGCTTCCCAACCATTCCATTGAGGAATTTGTGTGTGCTGTTGGCTGATTTTCCCTGTTTGGGACTGTGGACTGTTGTTATCCTTCATTGTGTGTTGTGGCTGCTGATATACCCTGGTTTGGGTGCTGTTGTTGAGTCGTTTTGGCCACGTTAGGGCCAAAACCTACTCTGAGTTGCCTTACAGGCTGGAGCTGTGTCTCACCTTTTGTTTGGGGACTGTCACTGGTTGTTATGACTTCTTCACAGAGCTGTGAAGGGATTGTTTGGCTGCTGGTATGCAGTGATTGAACCGTGGACTGTGCTGGCTTGGCTTGCCTGTGGAAAGCCTGTGAAACCCAGCAGTGTTGGTTTGGCTGTTATGTGACCCCTTGGCTATGTGTAAGCCTGCAACTGACCCTTATTCCGGAGGAATCATGCCCAGCTCGGGGGTGGCAGCGTTGCTGAGAGATTGATGAGCAAGCTGGCCTATGGTTGGGTGG
>LPNX010741293.1:3514-47528 GCA_001517045.1 Pseudotsuga menziesii | reverse complement strand
GCTCAATAAAATACCATATCTAAATTAACTCAAAAATTATGAAAATGTTAATGGACATTACATGAAACAATTGTTCATTAATGGACATCTCACCTCAGTGAGAGACTGCGACAAAGGGGATTGTGTTTCTTGTGTAGCAGATGGAGCTGTTGGTTGAACATGAATGATGGTCGCATCCATGGTTGAACCAGAGGGGGTAGGACCTGGTGGTGGTGGTGGTGGCTACAATCACCAAATCTTGAAATAGTTAGAAATGTGCATGAATAAACAATAGACAACAATAACACACTATGTCTATATCATGTTCAAATAGTTGTACCTCTGTGTGACTTGTTGCCATTGTAGATGCAGCATGGACTGCTGCATCAACCATCCCTACAAGGTTTTCAATAGTAAACTCTGGCTTCTGATGCTGTAAACATGCAAATCAAACATTAACAAAATATTTTATGCACTGGATTTCAAGTTAACCAAGAAATATCATCGAAGGATATACAAATTACCATGGTATCAGTATCTCCATGGTCATGGACAACTTCACTCTTTCTAGGAGTAGGCCGTCTCATATACACTTGACCCTTGTTCACATATGGCCTATGAGGAGATACAACTCCAGGAAATGGTCTAGGTGTTTCGGTTGGTGCCTATAGTCAACAAGAGTTCATGTAGCTAGACATGCATGATTCAACGAACATACATGTATTTAAAAAATGACATTTTTTAAATGTTTAAAATGTTTACCTCCATCATTGATTTCCCTCATGTAGGATCTGGCATCTGCCCAGATATTTCCTCGATCGATACGACCATGGATCCTACCTCCATCATTGCTTTCCCCCGTGAAGGATCCGACATCTGCAAGTTTAATAATTGTAAATATTAGACCGTAGATAACATTAGTGAACTAACATGTACAGTATGTGGAAATTAACAATTTAACAAGTATTAAAAAACTGAAATTTTAAAATGTTTACCTCGGTGTGAGATACGGCAATGGGTGCTATGGGAATCTCTCCACCAACCAAGGGATCAATGGATGGAATGTCATGCCCCTGTGTAGAGTGTGGAACATGATACTCTGGGGCGTCGGTGCCGGCATAAAGCATCAACTGCAAGTTCACAAAATTAATATATTAGCTCAAACTATACATATGTGTACAAAGAGGAAAATAAATGAAGAATTTATTACAATTAACCATATACATACATCACTCAAAAACCCACTGAAGACAACATCTGACGAAAGACCATAGCATGGACGACCACACGATGTGCACTCGTGAGTCTCAAAAGTAGGCTGGGAATGTCCTGATGGTGCTGCACTAGTAGATGGTCCTGCAGTAGATGAAGGTACTGCACTAGTGGGTGGTACTGCACTAGAAGATGGTCCTCCACCATGACGACCTGGTGTATGTACCACACCAGGGACAGATGTCCCTTCCTCACCCATATGTTGAACCATAGTGCTATGGCGAACAACGGCCCGTGCCAAACTCAAAAATGCATCACGTGTCTATGGAATAACATGATGTACAGGTGGGACATCTGGCCTAGGCAACTGCCTGCGAGGTGCAGGGATAGGGCTATCAACGTCTTGAAGCGTGGCATTGGGTCGGTTTTGGGGCATCCCCCCACCGATCCCCTGAAACGCCAATATATCAAAATAGTTTGCGTGTTTACCCAACACGAACTCTGCATACATCTTCCGAAGGAAGTACAAGGGGATTTCCCTGTTGTTGTGTGGTGGCATATCAAAAACCATATACCATCTATCCATCCAGTTATCAACAAATGGTTGATATGTGCACCACTTGATAGAGATATGTGGCCTATTTGCATTTGGGATTTCCCCCGTGCGAGGGTCCCTAAACAATGAAAATATATGCTCTTTGGTGATTTTCAACTTTTTTACTGCACTGTAGCTAAGCCCATCAGCGTACTCACGTCTTTTTCTTTCTCTATATGAAGTAATATCATATAGTATGTTGTTTGACAATGTAATGGTCTCAACAATTGCATCCAAAGTGGATGCAAGTGAATGTCGAATCCTATCACCACCACTAAAAACAGTACTAAGACCTCTCAACTGGGCAAGCTCAATCAATATTTCAGCATTGGTGTCCATAGCCGCAACTGCAATAAAAAAATCAATAAGAAAATAATTAGAAATGTATACATGGTATATAATGACATCTCTTCAAAATTGAAAATGTAAATTAAGGAAAACTCAAGTTACAAGCAATTTAATGGCATTCACTTACATACATTTAAAACTTAAAATTAAACATTTAACAATTAAATAATGAGTTTCGTTCAACTTCTTTTTAGAAGTTAAGGCACTTCTTCACCCTCATTGGTGACTTTTCCATGCACAATTGGGTTTAAACTTCTTTGAATTTAGGAGTGCTATTTTGCTATTTAAACTTCTTCCATTTTGATGATTATATTGGTTGTTACATTTGGATCTCTCATTCATTATGTATCTTAAAATGTTGGCATTCACCTAGCTATGAAAATAATTGCTAAATTTTATTGCAATTTGTGTTAATTCCAGCACAATCATTGCATTTGAAGGTTTGACTATGCATGTTACAGGTGGGCACTCTCACTAGTATCCCAATTCAAACTTTGCATTGTCCATCAAATTCTATGCAAGTTGGGATTATACTTGTGTTTGTTTTATATATTTCTAGCCTTTTGGAACATTGAATATCTATTAGACATGATGTTTTTGATTCTTATAGCCTATTTTAGTTTGAATCCATCAAACATTAACTTGGGAGTTGTTGGATTGATTATTCTATTAAAAAACACAATTATAGGTTAAAAATTGACAAAAAAAAGAATGCTTTGGGTGATTGAATTACCTTGTTGGATGACAATTCACAAGTGAAATCTCCTCCCCTCAACCTAAATCAGCCCCTGCAACAATCCCAAGCAGTTAACTCGCTCCAAAACGCTCCAATTGCCCTTCGAATTCGCGTTCTTGATTGTTAAAATGGGCCGCAGGTTTCGGGCCTATGTATTTAAAAAAAAATATTTTGATTTGCAAATCGCATATGCGTTTTATAACTACATATCGCGAGCGTGTTTTGTAGTTATATAACGCGTACGCGATATGACTTCCTATCCTACATGTCCCATGACATGTCAGGCTCGGGTTGAACCATACCAAGGGCTATGTAGCAGAACCTTGATGTATTTTTTGGTAACGCGATCTTGTTTTTGAAAACTAGGATTGCATCTAAAAGGTCCCTCAACTTCTTGCACACACCCAGAGACTGAGCCTTTGTATCCCTTTTTGTTAAGTTGTTCCATGTAAGGATTTTGTTTTCAAGGCACAACCATATAAAGCATTTTGCCTTCAAAGGAATTCTCCACCAATGCATATCATAGATGTCACATTCAATTTGGATTCAAATTTGGTACTATTCAATTGACAAATTTTTTGGTTTGAAAAAAATTCATTAGTATACTTGATTTAATACTTTAACAGTAGAAACTTGCAAATTCGATGGTATACTTCATTATGAATCGAAGTCACCTTCACGGTGAATATAATTCAAGTAAATAATAGTGTGCATGTGGGTAAAAAAAATAAGAACAACTTATTGCTTTATAAGATGGGATCGATCTCTCGTGTGATCGTGGCATGCTGACTTTACAAGGTAGCCACCTGCCCTTCTCACGCAAGGTAAATTGCTAACATCTATATTGTACGTAGAAGTTTGCATTGGCATTGATAAACTAATGGAAACTCGCCATGGTGAAAATTTAAAACAAAAACAAATAAAAAATCGTGTTACTTATTTATGTATTTTTTATTTTTCGTGGTCGGGGTCTATCAAAAATACATAGTGTGGGTACTTGGATGTGGAATTGAATTTTACATTTATGACTTCTTTTACTCAAAATTTAAATAAAACCACAACGAGATAAGTTAAATTACAAAAAAATAGTTTTTTTCATCCAAAAGTTATAACTCTTATTTTATTATTTTTTTTAGGAGGCCCATTTAGAGGAGACATCTAAAAATTCAACAATTGGATCAAACCACCATTTTTTTGCCAAAATCATATATTTTTGCAAAATTGGAATTTAAATGTGTTTTAATTAATATTTTGATTCTAGAAATGGATTTAGCACCCTCAGAAACCCTTAGAACACCCAAAATTACAAAACTTGAAAACTGTAACCTGGGTAAACCTGTTTATTCCAACCCAAATCATTGAATTTTTAGAATACTCACATTTTAGACCCCCAAATTTACTCTAATGAGAGGTCTTGGGTTCAAATCATTCTTTGTGTTTCTATTTGTAAAAGTTCTTGTAACTTTAAGTTATAAAGTAACCCTATTGTAAAAGTGCTTCCCACTTGTTTTATAAAAGCGAATCACTTATTTTAAAGTAATTGATTTGTAAATGTGAGAACATAGGAACAGTTAGTAAAGGGAGATTCTTTATTACATTATTTGCTACCATCATCACATGTATAAAGCTTTGCTGGCCACATGGCCCCTTGGTTCCTTTTTAAGTCTTTCTTAAAAAGGGCATAACTTTGGCAATCAAAGTTTGTTTTCAATGCCATTTTTTATAATGCATATTTTTTCAAGATCTTTGCATCTAGATTGTTTGTCTCTTATTTTGAATTCACATTACTTGCATATTACAATATAGTCACTCTATGTGATATCCTACTTATTAGTACCAACTATTTATCATGGAAAGCTCATATGGAGGATACCCTATGGAGTAGGGGAATTTACAAGATTACATTGGAGAAAAAAACTAAACCCATTGATGACGATAAGAAAATAAAATGGTCCAATAAATGTGATGAATCACGTGGATTAATTGACATGTCAATTTCTAATGAGTTATGATTCCACCTTCAAGGAATTGATGAACAAGATAAGGCTTGAAAAAAATTGAAAACTGTGTTTGGTAAACATACTGAGATTAAAGATCACTAACCTGAAAATGAGTGGGTTGTTTTGAATCCAAGTGATTTTTCTTAATTCAAGACTATTTATCTAAATTCAAAACACTTAGAACATTATTTGAAAAATGCAAAATAGCTAAGCGAGAAAAACAATGTATTTATGTTATTATTTTCAAGCTTGGTCCTACCTATTTTATTTTTATATGTACCTTTTACTCCGTAAAATCATCTTTGAGGGCTAACTATATAGAACCCATTCTTGAATATTTTTCTAATTCGTTGAGCAAGATAAGCTCATACATATTGGAATAATTAGCACTATCAATATATCTAGCAAATCCTTAGTGACACAAGTGCAAAAGGATAAGTCCAAGCATTCCAAGAAGAAAAATCCCCACAACAATAAGAAAAACAAGGGTCACAAACCCTCTCAACCAACTCATCCTTCCAATCATGCAAAATGAAGCAAATCAAAAGGTAAGAAGACATAGCGTCATTGCAATTTTTGTAAGAAAGATGCTCATATGGAATCCAATTGTTTCAAGAAGATGGAAACCTTGTAAACAACAATGAAGAAGCACAACATCCACCTTGATTCGTCTTCTAACTCTACAACTAATGGACATGTACTTTCTGCTTTTAGTTTTCCCTTCAATGCATCTTCTTCTTCTTCTTCATCAATGAGTGGTTCATTGATTTTGGAGCATCTTATCATATGGCTAAGGATAAAGCCATTTTTTTGCTCTAAATGAATGTAACACCAAACAAATATTTGTTGGTGATGATAAATCTCTTAATGATGCAGGATCTAGAACAGTTTAGCTAGATGATGGTTAATTCAATGATATATTATGTGTTCCAAAAAAATATTGTAATTTTTTTTCAATCTATCAAATTGCTCATTCCGGGGAAGGTAAGATGGTAGAGTTTACACCTAACCATGTTGTAATTAAGGATTTTGAAGATCTTAAGCATCTCCTGACTATTGGAATTCTTGATGTTATTACCAAGTTGTACAGATTCAATAACTTTAGGCCATCACCATTTCCCTTAGATTTTATTTCGCATGGAGATGATTGAGAAAACTTTAGCATGAGTGATTTGGTCATTTAAGCTATCGCTCATTGCAACAACTATGTAATCATAAAATGGTGATTGTTCCTCCTCTCATCTCTTGCAGAGATAGTGTTCGCCCAAAAGTATTTTTGGAAAACATCATTGAGACAATTTTGAAAAACATGCCCCTTGGCATACCTCGACCTCTTGCAGCTTGTTCATAGTGATTTATGTGTTCCACTTCTTTCTGTTTACTTCTTTGGCTTCAAGTATTTCTTGACTTTTATTCATAACCTCTCTAGATGCACTTTGGTTTACTTCTTAAAACTTTAAAGTGAAGTTTCTGACAAATTTTTGGCCTACAAGGCCCTTATAGAGAAACAATCTAGATATCAAATACACAAGTTCAGAACAAATAATGGAGGTGAATATGTAAACAACAAATTTATTAATTTTTAGGAGAGTTTTGAGGTAAAAAATGCACCTCAAACCAAAAATTGTACCATTAAAATTAACTTTATAACCAATGGAATTCAAGATGATGATGTCAACCATAATGGTAAAATTTGTAAAAACAAATGGATGGAAACAATTACGTTTTTCTTATCGTATTTTTGGCATATCTTTGTATGAGTTCACCCAAATTTCGAGTTTAGGGACTCGTTGCATGGGGAATTTAATTACGCGTCCAACCCATACCCACACTACATACTTATGAGGTGCCTACGACACCCAAAAAGGAAAATTTCAATTAAAAAAAACGTATTTTAATAAATATGTTTTTTTAATTGAAATTTTCCTAATAAATATTTTTTTTTAATTGAAATTTTCCTTTTTGGGTACTGTGGGTATCTCATAAGTATGCAGTGTGGGTATGGGTTGGGTGCGTCATTAAATTCCCCGTGCAACAAATCCCTAAACTCGAAATTTGGGTGAACCGATAAGTAAATATGTCTAAAATACAATAAGAAGAACTAGTTTTTCGTTTTCCCCTCCAAAATTTAGAACTTTTATTTTATTATTATAACTCTTATTTTATTATTTTCCTTATGTGGCCCATTTTAGACCTCAAAACTCCCATAATGTGACTACACTATACATAGAATTCAAGCACAACATAATGTTATGTATACACCACAATAAAATGGTGTTGCCAAGAGAAAGAATCACACGTTAAAACAAATGGCTAATTCTATGTTCTAAGCTAAGGGATTAAGTCTTCAATTTTAGGATGAAGCGATTAATTGTGATAATTACATAATCACATTCCCACCAAGGCTCTAAAAGATATAACACCAAAAAAATCATGGAGTAGCATTATACCAGACTTCAACCACTTTCATGTGTTTGGTAGTGAAACATGGGCTCATATTCTTGATAAAAACGAAAAACATTGCAACCCAAGAGTGAAAAGTGCATATTTGTTGGACATGCTGAAGATGTAAAGGTTACAAAATTATGAGAGTAAAATCCAATGACATAATTATTAGAAAATATGTTAAATTGGATGAAAATATCTCGGTCTACAAACCTAATTCGACGTATATGTCATATGTGGATCGTGAGTCGTTTTTTATGCTTATGCCATATTCTACTCCCAACTTATTTAATAGTTTTCCTATTTCGGCTTCTTGTTCTGATGATGAGTGATGATGAAAATCCACCTCTGCTTGCTCATTTTTGTAGTGCTCTTCCTTCTTGCTAGAGCACTGAGTCTGCATTTTTCTAAACTCTCCTTTGTAGTGGTTGAGCTCATTCTGAGCCGTTATAATAAATTCCAAGGAAGATAACATTTTTCACTTGTTGTTTCTATGGTGTTTTTGTTGTTTACCTATGTTGCAGCATAATAATTTCTAGGAGTTTGACAGTAATTTACTTTTTCAAAATATCAATTGTAATGTAGGAAAATTCTAACAAAGTTTAATCGTTCAGCCATTTATCTATTTACAATTTATCTACTTCTTCCATTTCCTATGCATTTTTACTTTATTGCATAATTATTAAACAATTAATTACTAAAACAAATAAATCAACAGAAGAATACCTAGAATTATGTAGATTGAAAATAGCTCCCTTGCTCCCGTAGCCTTACCCGTCCAAGACTTTGTTACCAAACCGGATGAACCACCCTGTCGACCAGCTCTAATCGTACTAGCCCTAGGAAACAGATGGTCCAGTGGGACAGGTATAGCCTAGGATCTGCTACCTGGGAGGATGCAAAGACTATGCATTGATATTTTCCCTCACTATTTTGACCATAACTTCGGGACAAATTTTTCCGAAGGGTGGGTGTATGTAATGCCCCATATTTTGACTAGGCATGTTTATCAGTCAGACTTATTACGTTGTATTTACTTATTATCTATTGGACTCGACTAGGCTGAGTAAACTATATTTTGGAATGTTAGACCTGATTATATGTTGCTACTATGTGTATGAGGTGACTATGCTTATGCAAATGCTCTGATTATGATATTATGATGTAATCATTTTCTATGCTTATGAGGATGTTCTGATTATGATGTTGTGTTGCTATCATTTTCTATGGTTATGCGGATGCTCTAATTATGATGTTATGATGTTATCATTTTCTATGCTTATGCCAACGCTCTGATCATGTTGTTATGATGTTAGCATGCTTATGCGATTACTATGTTGTAGTTATCATCATATTCCTTTATTTCATAACGACAATGTATGTTTGATTGTCATTCTTGATATGATGTGGTACATGAATACCCACACATGATGTGATCAATTTAATGATTTTTGTGACGAAAGGAAATGATGTCGATAAATGGACCAACTACTGATTAAATATTGTTATGAATGAATGTTTGCAACATACTAACCCGTAGGGTGCAGGGGCTATGTTATAGTCGGGTATGTGATATGAAGTGTGATGTATTACATATCTTGCAGATAACCTTAATTACCAAAGCGATGATACAATGACACATTCCAATAATATCGATAGAAACACAGTATGGTTCTATAGGGTATAGACCCAATATGTTGAGAGGGATGGATGTATTTCCAACTCTATGTCACTATGATACCTGGGGTCGTGGAGAGCAGTGTTGAGACACACTACCCAAGTTTTTGTAATGACTACGGTCAAATTCCTGCTAGGAGAGGCTAGGTCCTCTAGTTAGCCAACGCTATCACTCTCAGGTTCTGTTGGTCAGGTCAGTATGGCTGGAATCCACTTTGTACTAGCAGAGGAAGGAAAGGGAGGATACAGACATAGGTTAGGATGGAAGGATATGTTAGTTAGTATTGTTGAGGGTTGGGTATTTTATGATACCGAATTAGTGATTTTAGGTACCCATCTTGTTTGACTAGTCAAGTTAAGAAGAATATAAAAATAATATATGAAATCATAAAACAGAGTAACTATTAAATAACTAAGAATGTTAAAGCAAATAGATTGCATATGAATACTTGTTTTGTTTATGTGAAGGATTATCATAACTAGTTAGCATTTATGCATAGTAAAGATGATGTATGTTTATAGTACATGTTCGACCTGTGCATGTACTGGCCATACATGCACACCTTGCACATGCACGCTAGTTTCAATATACAAATACATAACATTTCGAATAATCGTATAAGTTGTAGTAGGCAATAGAATAGTTACACATTGATCAATTCAGATAATGGATGTTTAGTTGTTAAGGCATGTGTAAGAATAAGTCAATAAAACTATTTATTAATTGTATGTAGACATCGTAATAAGCAATTAAGAAAAGTGTTGTCAGTATGAAATATCATTGACAAACATTAACCTTGGATAGTTGTATGATTGAACTAATAATCGTGATTAATTAAACCAATAAATGTACCTTGTTTATTAAGGAAAGTGTACAAGATTAGTGCTAGGGTACTTAGTGATTAAACAGATACATGTTGATGTTATTAATTGCAATAAATTAATAATATATTATTATTAATTATTATTGTTATTGTTATTATTATTATAATTAGTAATGTTATTCATGACAATAAATATTAATTGATGATAGTATTATTAATATTATGTTGTCATTAAGCTTAGCAATTAAACAGATAAATGTTGGTGTTATTAATTGCAATAAATTAATAATAAAATTATTATTAATTATTATTTTTTATTATTATTAGTAATAATGTTATTAATTACGATAAATAGTAATTGATACTAGTATTATTACTATCAGGTTGCCATTAAAATAAAATGTTTATCCATTACAAAATCCATAAATAAATATGTTAAAATATATGATTACTAGGTTCCTATTATGAAATGATTTAATCAAAAACCTTGTAAAATAATATTATCTTAAAGAATGTACCATATAAGTCAAGAGAGGGGTTCATTAAAATGATTACAAAAGTAATACCATGGAAGACAAAGAATCCAAAGTTAGAAGGATAAATTAATTAAACTGTCACTCCAAATTACGAAGAGTCGATAGGATAACTATTCAATTATTATTTAATTCAACATATTAAATGAAAGGTAAGGACAATAATGGATCCACTGTCTCGTGAAGGTCCTAAAGTAGACAGTTCGAGAATACTTAATTAATGTACAATTTCCATTCTTTAAATAAAATTGAACTAGCTTTAATAACATTTAACTGCCCGAGAAATAAGTACATAATACATAAAATTTTAAATATGAGTCAGATGGTAAAACAGAAGAGGGAATTAAATGCTTGGGGGGGAAGGCAGTGGAAGAATCGAAAAGGAAAAGAAAGCTGGAAAAAGGTATAAAGAGAGGGAGTTGAAGGGTTTTGGGTAGGGTTATTTTGGGGGAAGTTTACGAGAAAAGATAAGAGAGTGTTGTAACAAAGGAGGAGAAAAATATTGAGGAGGGGGTTAAATCAATGATAGAAAATTCATTGGAAGGGAAGGAAGATGTTGTCGGGATTATTGGTATGTGGGATCAGGGTCTAGGAAACCCATCGGTTTCCAGGGGCCAACATGATCAGAGTTGGCTGACAGGGTGGTTCATCCGGTTTGGTAACAAAGGCTTGGACGAGTAAGGCTATGGAAGCAAGGAAACTATTTTCAACCTACATAATTCCAAGTATTCTTCTGTTGATTTATTTGTTTTAGTAATTAATTGTTTAATAATTATGAAATAAGGTAAAAATGCATAGGAAATGGAAGAAGTATATAAATTGTAAACTGATAAATGGTTGAATGATTAAACTTTGTTAGAATTTTCATATGTTACAATTGATATTTTGAAAAACTAAATTATTGTCAAAATCCTAGAAAATATTATGCTACAACATAGGTAAACAACATAAACACCATAGAAACAACAAGTCAAAAATGTCATCTTCCTTGGAATTTATTAGAGTGGCTCAGAATGAGATCAACCGCTAGAAAGGAGAGTTTAGAAAAAATCAAATTCAATGCTCTGTCAGGCAGGCAGAGCACCACAATTTTTCTCTAGTTGTACCAATGCAATTTCTTCCTTATTGGGTTCATACAACATGTGAAGCAACTAGCGACCTTACTGATGATCCCAAATATCAGTGTTGAGCACATTCACAATTCCAATGAGCCTCTTCTTTTTTGGCTCATTTTTTAGAGAATCATGATTGAGAGAGATTTTCATATAAGCTTCAAGCCATCCATATTGGGACAAAATAATGGATGAAGAATATTGTTCCTTAATGGTGAACAATACTTGGGACCTTATCCCTCTTCCAAAAGGGATAAAACGTGTCATATTTAAATGGATATATCGAACTAAGTATGCATCTGATGGAAGAAACATAAGGAAAGGTTAGTTTCCAAAGGATTTTACCAAGTTGAAGAAATTAAAAACAATGAAACATTTGCCCCTGTCACCAAAATGAACAATATGCACCTTATTCTCTCCCTTATTGCTTCACATTATTGGGAGCTCCATCAAATGGTTTCCAAGTCTACCTTCTTGCATGGGGGTTTGTAGGAAGAAATTTGCATAAAACAACCTCTTGGTTATGTTCAGAATGTCTCTATCCTTGTATGTCACCTTAAGAAATATCTATATGGCCTTAAGAAATCCCCTCAAGTTTGGTATGCCAAACTAGATAGCTTTATCCTTGACATTGGTTTTTCTAGATGTCATTCTGATGCCAATGTCTATACCAAGAAAGTATGAAACCTTCTCATCATTCTTGTTATTTATGTTGATGACCTAATTCTCACTGGTAGTGACCATAACATTTTAACCCATGTGTAATCCAACCCTAAGAAGAAATCTGTAATGACAGATTTAGGACATTTGCATTATTATCATGGCCTTCAAATCTTACAAACCAAAGAAGGAGTTTTTCTTTCTCAATATAAGTGTGCATGTGACCTTCTTCATCACTTTCACATGGATGATTACAAACAAACCCCATCTCCCTTCCAATCTGGAGTCAAAATTACTACCACTTTCACTTCACCTGAAGTAGATGCTACCTTGTATCGTCATCGAGTTGGTAGTCTCTTGTAGTTGACTCATGTACCTGTCATGATATTCCTTTTTATTGATCTTGTTTCTTGACATATATGAAAACACCCCATGAAATTTATTAGAAAGCAACAAAACAGATACTTCAGTATATTCAGGGTACAATTCAGGTTGGGATTCAGTATAATTTAGGGGGACTCCTTTGTTGGTTGGATTCATTGATTCAAATTGGGTCGGTGACCCCAATGATTGGAATTCTACTACAAGTTATGTTTTAACTCTTGGTTCCAGAACTATCACTTGGGATTGTAAGAAACACAAATATCTTTCTCTTTATTTAGCAAAAGCAAAGTATCGAGTTGCAGTTAATGCAAGTCAAGAATCCTTGTGGCTTTAGCATATCCTTTCAAAGTTTGGATTTGAGTAGTAGCATCTGACTACCCTTTTGTGTGACAATCAGAGTAACATGAAGATTGCCGAAGATTTATTTCAACATCAATGCAACAAACACATTGAGCTACATATGCACTTCATCAAAAAGCTTAATCAGGATCGTGTTCTCGAAGTGCCTTTTTTCGCTACAAAGGATTAAGTTGCAGACTTCTTCACAAAGTCTCTTACATAAGCGAATTTTTCTAAACTTCAATTTATGTTAGGATTTCATAAATTTGTCATTAAAGGGGTATAGGCTCTAATTCCTCCTTCCTTCTCCTATGGTGTCACTTTGGTTAATCCTTTAATCCTATCCCAAGTTGTTCCTACTAGGGGATGTTAAGATATTTAGACACTTAGGATTTAGTTAAGATCAACTTGGTATAATGAGTATTTAGGTAAAGTGTGGTTCTTTAGTATACATTTATACTTATGTAATTCAACAGTCATGATATGTTCTAGACAAAAAGTGATCCAATGATTCATCTTCACCTTAGTATTAACAACTATTGATCCATGGATTGACACCCAATTGGTCCATTATCTCTATTAAAAGAGAATGGAGGGTAATTTGCTCGATGATCAATTGTGAGAAACCCATATGTAACATTCTTTTTCTTTTGCATAATATATTGCCTCAAGTATCTATTTAGCTGGGGTTGTGGACTATTTCCCTCTTCGAGAGATTTGACCATGTAAAATCTTAGTTTGTTGATCTATAATATATTTGTGTAAGTGGTTTCTCAAGGTGTTCGATCTTTTGGAAATATATTATGTTAGTTGAACAAAGTTGCAAATTTCTTTGGTGTTTCTTTGTAAAATGTCATCAATCTTGTTTTTTCTAAAATACAAGCCTAAAAGACCCAAAAAGTGAGAGTTTGTGTTTACAAAGCACTTATAATTTCTCCAACATAGTTAAACTAGAGAAATTAGCCAAGGGTTTACTCAACTCATTATTTTCAAGTGTCCTACAAAACATTATTCTAATGGAAAACTATGTCTGTTAAGGTATTAATTCCTACTACTTCATTCCATGGACATGAACAAGAATATGTTGGACCAAACGATTCAAATATGTAATTAAAATATTGTTTAATATAACGCCTTCCATCCAATTCCAAAATAAATACACCTATCGACGTGATAATATAATTTTGAATATATATATATATATATATAGTCACAAAGTATTTTAAAACTAGCAATGGATAGCATAGATAGGTATTACTGTCCAGTTCAGATATATGCTAATTATTTAACAAGTATGCAACAATTGGTTTTCGATTTTATCGCATCGAGAGTAGCGAGGTACTCTACAACCCGATATAGGGGAGAAGTTGTCACATAACGTAACATAACACTACACCAACATGTCGGCTAAAAAAAAGAGAGAGAATAAAGAAAAAAAATTAACACCAAATGAAAAGTAATTAAAAAATCCATTGGCTTATCAAATAAAAAATCAAAACCAACATTGATCCATCTTAAACCCAAACTTATGTATAAATTTTTTTGATCATGTAAAAGAATTAAGATAAAAAAATTTACACCTTAAGAAATAGGGTCCCTCTTAGTGCTTTGTAGATCTGAGTTTAAGATGGATCTATGCTGGTGACTATAACTTTTGTTCTTTACATAAATTGGGCCACATTCATGTCTAGTAGACATCTTAAATGATGAATCAAATATACTTTGCAACTAGAAATAATGAGGACACGATCACTATGATCATAATACAACATTACCAATGGACGGCTACAAGATACCCCATATTTTTCTCAGCAATGTGGATTTTTTGACTTTGTGGATTTATAGATCAAATTGTTGGGAGGGAGAGTGAGGTGTGACATTTTATAGTAGCATGACACAGAGAAGAACAAGACACATTTTTATGGTTTGTCTTTTCATGTATTGGTTGTAGATGCCCATTCAAAGGAAACTGCCTAATGGTTTATGGTTGTTGATGGTAATGGTCATGGATGAAGTACATTGGGACCCAAACAACACATTTAAGAAAAAAAACAAGAAATTGTATTTGCTTACCCACAACATGGAAAAACTTAGTTATGTGACATATTATTGCTTTGTATTCATTTTAGCCAACCATTGTGGTTAATACATGTTTATGTACTTGTGTGGTTTATACATATTTATGAACCAATCATTGGTGTTTCCAATTACAACAAAGGCACTATGTCCTTCAATGAAACCATTATTGTTATAAGCACTTATGATGTGAAAGATGAAATACACGCTAGTACTTTTACATATGAAATATACATTAGCGCTTTTACTTTTGAAATACACACCTATGCTTTCATTATAAAAAATACACACTAGGTATTCATAAAATATACAATATGGATTGATGTGCAATATATATTTTAAAGCATGGGTGCATATGTTTATTGTGGCATATTGGTGTAATATGATATAAGTTCTCTTGTGTTTTCACTATTTAAAATGCATATTGGATCCTCTAAAATATGGCATATGTGCTAGTTTTTAGTGTTGATATTTTGATTCATCGGTATGTATCAGTAGTATGCAGTGCACTGATGCATTATAAATAAAACAATTGCATTGATGCACTTTATCAATTTAAGTGCACTAATGATTGATGATTAAAAGACCTTGGTTAGAACCTTCGATTGCCAAAAAAAATTGGTTATACTAAAAAACCTTTAAAACCTCTACTACTAATATCATAGGATTTTTTTCATAGTTTTACCCAATCTTGTACCACTAAAAAGTATGCTAAAAGGTATTTTCCTTATAGTGTCAAACTCATTTTCTCAATTAAAAAATAAAATATGGTTTGTTGTACAAATTAAATCAACTTTGTGTTTTAAGTGGTTCAACATGTCCCACACTCACTAGAAAGGAGTACTCCTTTGATATGGTGGTCATTTCAGCATGTTGAAGACTTTGCAACATTTAAAGAGATATTTCTTTGGAACCTTTTAATAGAAGATATGCATTGTGCAATCAATCTAAACATTACAGTAGAAAGATTTGCTTGTACTAATCACTTCTAGTTCCTTTGAGGCCTTGGGAATCCATATCCATAGACTTTATTAGTGGATTGTTGACTAATTTTGGGGCATTTCCCACATCTGCAACATAAATTAGGGACAATTTGCTCAAGGCAAGGAGGAAATAATGAGATATAGTCATATGGCCTATTGTATAATCTTATGTATTACACATATCTTTGCACTTTCCCTAAAAGCATTCTTTACTAGAAACTTCCCTATATATGTCTTTTTTGTCTTAGAAGCATCATTTCTTGTATTATATTGGATACATGGTCAAAGTCCACCAGTCTCTCACAATTATGTACTCTAAATCTAGTAATCTCATTGTGTGCATGTGCCATTGATTACAATTGCACTCATATCATAATAACACTCATCGCCTTATACACACATCAAAACATATTCTATATAAGGGATGGAACAAGGATCTCTTATAGTCATTTTATTGAGTTTGAAAAACCTTTTACACAATATAAGTTGGCAATATTATCATTGTAACACAATTGCAAGGTCTCCTACTCAATCTCATTATCTTGTGTTATACGATTACGAGCGTATTAATCTTGACATTGATTTCTACTTAGAGATGTCAAAGGACTCTACGTTAATGACCTCTATTTGGTTTAACATATAGATTCATCATAAAGCATATGACTTGCTTGTGGTCAATTATTCCCTTCAAGTCCCTGTAACTTCATAAAGAAACAGAAACATACATAGTAAACAATGCCTTAAATTTATGCAGATCTTCTACATAGTAAAAAGTTGAATATTATTCAACTTTTTGTGATTACCCAAAATCAAACCACGGATCTTAAATTCATCTAACATGGGTTGGGGAGGAGATTAGTGTTCCCCATGCATATTGTGCTTTAGAAGGAAGTTATTGAACATAGACCTTTCGAGGATTATTAGGTACCATAAGACACTCAATCTTCTATGCATGTTTCATTGAGAATGTATACTTAAAAGAGCTCAAGGTGTCGTTTTTCCTTTTAATACATTGGGTGGGAAGTGTTAACTTACACCAACATTTTGTCTACCATGATAATTTTATGATCACTTAAAACTACTTATGTATTTGTTTGTATTTTGTTAAGGTCTAAAATAACCCCATTATCGAAGAAAATAGTGTATGTTCTAATAATTCATCCATAGTTGCACTATTTGGGACCTTTGTAGCATCAAGCATGCTGAGCTTCATGATGTGCATGTAATTTTTCTAATCCTTGGTGTTGGTAGATACACATTTTTCATCAAACATGGTTGCAAGATTATGGATAGGGATCTTTAAATTGCAATTCCTTGTTTCAAAAATCAAAGTTACTTTTCCATGTGAGTATTTCCTTAAAATCCTTCAAGCCAAGGAATCCAAAATACGAATTTGAAACCTTTTCTTGTCTTTTCCATTACAACTAAATCAAGTGCTACCAAATTCACCAGCTTGAATTGTCACATGCCTAAGTGTAGCTTGAATCATCTATGGTATGCTATCATCCACTAGGAGGAAAGTAATATTACATTTTGTGTAGAGGAGGCATGTTAAGTTCATTCCAACACGGAATAAAAATAATGTTAGTATTTGCATGTTGATCTACAGTTGCACGATCTACCATGATGCCATTGGAGTGGATGGGTATATGCAATTGTGTTTTCATTGCACTAAAACTAACAAGGTGAACTACAACCCATGTAGATGTGTCACATTTATAACATTAATAAAATAATATGAAGAAAGATTAAAGTCCATGAAAATGAAATATTTTTAAATAATCACCATAGTATTAGAAAACAAAATCAACCATAATATTTATAACACTACAATAAAATAAACCAACATTTATCCATCTTGACCCAAAAACTTTTAAGAAAACATAAAATTATGTCTAGGGATGATTTTAGGGGCGAATTTTAGCCCAGTGGGCTATTTTTCCATGTTTTTCTCCCAAAAAACATTCGCCATTTTGCATTTTTTGAAGCCCTATTTCGCCCAATTTTGATGAGGTAAAATTTTTCACCCCAAAAATCGCCAAATTATTATATAAACGATATAAAATCCTTGGAAATTAAAATATCGCCAATCATTTTATAGTTGGTGTTTTAAGAATTGGTAATATTCGCCAACATTTTTACACTTTTAAATAAGTATGGTTCCTTAAAATCATCCCTGATTATGTCTCTTTTTTCCTTTTGATCCTTCTCGACACTTATAAAATCAAGGGTTAAGATATATATATGCTAGTAACAAAAAACAACGAATGATGGTTTTCTTTGGGATGATCCTTATCAAGGTCATACAATGAGGGCATAAAATAAATCATTTATTTGGGTACAAATTGTCATGCCCGATGTAGCCCATGGCATTCACTAATTGTTGAACTAGTTTAGGAACATGCACAACTTGGGTCTATTCAATTGGATTTCCTTGCATAATTTGTATCATCTCATCTTCTGGTTATAATGGTTAAAGGAGTCACGCCTCTAAGAGATACACATTTAAGGATTGAGATAATTTGT
The DNA here is from genome assembly GCA_001517045.1 of Pseudotsuga menziesii. Taxonomy (NCBI): domain Eukaryota; kingdom Viridiplantae; phylum Streptophyta; class Pinopsida; order Pinales; family Pinaceae; genus Pseudotsuga; species Pseudotsuga menziesii. Next base: position 29,099 of record LPNX010741293.1, on the reverse strand, counting down.
CATTGTTTTGAACATTAATAACAACATAAAGCTTATCAATTTCATCATCATTTGGAACATTAAGGACAATGTGCTTACCCATTCTTCATTTGATATCATGTGAGTATTCTAGCATGCCCATGCATTAGGTGATGGGTATTTGTAATATGCCATAGTCATGACTAACACACTTGGAATTCCCATTATTTCCCCTGTAGGTGTCATGATGATCTATCCATTCATCCAATAATTGATAAAACCATGCAAAGGATGTTTTGTGGATGGTAGAATATTCTCGTTTTGTCGTAAGGGTCTTACATCATTCCCCTTAAAAGAATGTATTGTTTCCATATTTTCTCTAGGTCAAACATCATCCAACACCTCTAGAGTTGGCTTGACTTTCCTTAGCAATAATCAATGCAATTATCACTAGTACATAAAGAGTGTTTTTTTAATTACTAAAACATAAGCACAAATGATTATGTTTGAATATATGACCATTGGCATTTTAGTTGCAGACATACATTCATTTGGTTGTTTTATTTGAAATAATGACTTTGTGTATTACAACTTATGTTACCATTAAATATTTTATGACTAGCAAAAGAGAATTGAAATCTATGACTAATATTTTTAATCATTTTTATTAGTTTTAAAAGCTTTCTCTTTATTACAGTAATGTTGCAACTAAAAATGTTATGAATAAAGAAAGACTTATACTAATTTTTTTAATCATTTTTTGCCGTCTTAGAAGTCTACTTTCAAATTTGATCACAATACACGTTAGCTATGTTCTCAAATACAACCAAAACAAAGTAAGATGTAAAATGAAAAAAAAACATTGGTAATGTTTTTAAATATAAAACTTTGTGTAAATTTTAGTTGTTTATAGTTATAATTTTTTTTGGGTACATTCAATAAATACTTTTACTCATTCATATATATGCAATATTATCATTCTTATAATCATGAAAAACACTCTTTCACATATACCATGTATGCCTTGAGATAACAAAGCATTTTATGTCAAACTTGACATCACTCAAAAATAATTTTCATTTTAGTTTGAAAAGAGCATAACCTAAAAATTAAAAATTAAAACAAATCTACTCAAATAAACATTTCTCACATTGATATGTGCTACAATTTATTTAGAGAAATAATCTTCACTCTTATATTTTCTCGACAATATATACTTTCAAAAGTAGTTTACAAACCTTCTTTTGGAAGCATCATATATATATATCTATATATCTATTGAAAATCATATATTAAGTGGATTTTCAAATTCCTTTGCAACATGACCCCAAATCCAAAGTCTCCATCTTCTTTCCACTAAAAAGTTGTTTTATTTCCAATGATCTTACAATAAAAAAATCAATTTTGGGGCCTTACAAAATGAATGGATAATGTTCATAAGTGTCATTCATATTAAGGTGTTTGGAGATTGTTTACATCCATGAGCTAGACTAGACGTGCTCAATATTTTATACCATTGTTAACATTCTCATTTTTCTAAGATAGAATATGGCAGTTTCGTTAAATAGTGTGTTGAGAACATGACAAAAGTTTACTCTCATTTTATCATTATAGCTCTACAAAGCTTCTTAACAAATGTATAATAAAGTTAATTTCCCATATAAAATTTATGCTCAAATGTTAATTTTTTCATATAAAGATTAATTTGTGTTTGGAACCTTGTTTGTCACTATATTTACACACATAAGGCAACTAAAATAAAAGGGAATTACATTTGAGTTCAATGTCAAAATCGGTACTTCATCCAACTCATGAGAAGCTCATAACCTGTTGTTTGATGATGTTTACCTTGGTAAACATAAAGGTTTGCTTGAATATGTGCTTAGGTGTGTATATTTGAGTAAATTACAAATCATGAAAATTAACTATAAATTTCTAAAAATGGGTAATACTACAAAGAATCAAATAATGTTAATAGTACACTTCATAATGTTTCCTCAAGTTTTTGGGACACGGGGACACGAGAGCGAGGAAACCCAGAAATAACATATGCAGAAGTACCCCACAAATCAAAGGAAACGTCGAAGGGTCCATCAAGGTCTTTGACATACGAGACCTCACCACAAATACTACAAAATTTATATTAAAATACATAAAAATTGAAATTTGGAGCATAATTCATTAAAGTCTTTAATTTTATAATCTAAAGATTAATACAAGTTTACAATATACATCAAGTGAAATAAAATGAAATACAACCATACATAAGCTATAACTAATAAAACAAATTCGGAAATACAACCATATTGGACAGGAAACGTAGTCCTTTATCATTTAATTTTTTAATAATTTGTAATTTTTTGGTAAAAAATTGTCAAAGGAAGTGTGGGGATGCCATTTTTTAGGAGGGAAACGTTTTCCTTCTGAGTTTCCTCGAGTTTCCTTTAAATGGGGACGTGGAGGGACATTTCGAATGGAGTTTCTAAATTTCCGAAACGTGTGGAGGCATGGAAACACATTTCCTACTCTTGGTTACGTGTACCCGTGTAACATTGATAATTCATTACTTATTGCTTTTTTGGATCATTCGCGGCCATAACCTTCCAAGTTGGAAAAAGTTGGAATTATGGTAGTTATCATGTTCAATTCGTTGATGACCATAAGCTAAGGTTTTAATTCCTTTTCTATCTATAATATACATCCAAGTATATACTTATATATATAAGTTTAGAATAGAGATAAGTTATCAATTAAATCTTAATCATTGTAGAATGTACCTCGGCTACTCATAAAATCAACAAAATAACTCAATACATCAAAAAGAATATTGATAAAGAAATGAGAATGATAACATTGTATAGGTATTCAGTGGCTAAACTATGGATAGATGGTGATGTAAGTATAGAAATTTGTTTTTATCCTTGGAAAACAGCGTTTTGTTTTTATTATAAGTAGAATTACAAAGATATGGCAATCAATATCCTCGACAAACTCGATAAAAAACGTTAATATGTCCCGTGATTAAATTGTGGATAAATGATTATGTAAATAGAGGTTTAATTTCAATCTTAGAAAACAAAGTTGTTATTGTTCAGAGATCAGATCTGTTAGCTTTACAGCGAGTACGTAAGTACCTAATATCACCACTCAGAAAACAAGGAGAAGCCAAAAGTTTCCGCATTAAAACGCCCTATTACAGGGCAACAGAAATATTCATATTGAGCGAGCACTATTACAGAAAAACTGCCCAAAAACATAAAAAAAAGAAAGAAGCCTTGGGTATAAGCCGAGTCAATCAAATCCGTTACAGGCCAATATGCCACTGAAGCAGTGATTATCAAAGATATAGACAATCAATGTATTTTGACAAAACGATTCGATAAAAAAAAACGATCTCCAATTGCTTTTGCAATACTATGCGAGTAAACAAAAACATAAATGCCTTTTGATTTATATGCTTTATTATTATACATAAGACAAATACATACTTCTGACTAATATTGTAGTTACTTTGAAAAAAGTTACTAAAAAGATCACAACTGATGCAGCACATGTAACATATAACACGCCTTTGAATTTAATCTTGGAGAGTTACTAAATGCCTTAGATCTTGTGCATTTCTGTAGCAATGTAACTAGCATGAATCGGTAAACAACAAACTTGTATTTGAGTTGAAAACTGGTAATAATGAACTAAACATAGTATCTATGGATTGTGTTATTGATGACAGAGTCTAATGGAATACATGACTAAACCCTGTTAAAATACAAACTTTGTATTCCATGATCGGAGTGAGATGAAAACTGGTAATGAACTAAACATAGTATCTATGTATTGTGTTATAGATGACAAAATCTAATAGAATACATGATTCCGGTAAAACAGCCAGTAGGCTATTAATGCTACCCGCTATTCCACTTTGACCATAAACTATCGTTTTACCCTTGTTACAGGACGTTCCTCCTACTATTGAAGTAGCAAAAATAAACCACTATAGGATGGTTTAAGAGTTCATTTCCATCTCTGCTCTACTTATCTTCAAATTAATACAAAACTGTGTGTTCCTCGGCTCATTTCAAAAAACACCTATAGATTCATATAACTTTGAGAATTTGGACCTTATCAAATGATTAAACTCATTACAGGAGTTAAACAAATAGTTACCAGAACTTCAAGGGCTACTGGATACCGGATCTCTGTTTTCAGTTCATCAATTGCTCCAACGCTCTACTAGTCTAGCCACGTCAATGACAAAACTTCATCATCCACTGCTTTCCACCCTTCAAATCTTACCTCCCCTGTTATAGAAACTCAATGGTTTCTACCAGAACGTCATAACGTTGCCAGAGCTCCAATTCTTTGAATCCACTTCATCTCGCTTGATTAGCATTCCAATTGGGGTTCTCATCTCCAAGTCTTTGAATCCATTTGATCTCGCTTGAATAGCATTCCAATTGGGGTTCTCCTTCATATCAGAATTTAGCTTTCAAATTCGCAATCAATTCTTCAAGAAATCGAGCCTCTTTTCATCCCCTCAACACTTGGAACTCACACTCACCTTCCACACACTTACAATAAGCGATTCACATTTCATTTAATAATTCTATATGGAGTTTACCATATGCTGGGCGCAATCCTTTATGGATTTTCCACATAAGATTTATAGGGTTCGATTCTTCTCAAATAAACGTACGACCTTGCATGGAAAGAGGCGGCAACGTCTCCACAATTTGATATTCAGAGTTCAAACAAATATCAAACCCCCATCTCCTATACGCAGGGTTCTGAGATCTTCAATCAACACGATTTGATTAAAATTGCAAATATTCAGACGCGACAGCTAACTATCACACAATTCCTCATCATCAGTGTTACCATATCTTGGTTCTCATCATGTGCTGGGCGTATGCGTTACCAACTACTCAATTAGAGTTTCGATTTCACCTTTTATTTGCAATATTGTTTAGTGCAGAGCAATATTGGTCCAACCATTACAACGTGAATTCAATTTCACAACTTGACTGTATTAGCCACAAATTTGGGCATTCAACACTTGCATAAAAACCGCATACTCGTGCCAAAAACCCTCCAGTTACCCCAATTTATACATTCAACACCATTACAAGAATTCTATAGGAATTCCTATATATTTAGCTGATTGATCATGCACAGATTTAAAGTCGTATTCAGATCAATACAGAAAACTTCATTCAACCATAATCATTACACAAGATTAATGGCCTGATCATGCCAAAATTGGCGTGCGCTGTTTTGGTCCTCTGTCCTCTCCTACACACCTCTCCTGTATTCCTCTAAAGCTCGCAGGCTTACATAGAATACCTTTGGAGATGAAATTTCCTGACTCCCTAAAATAGAAAACCTAACTACATTTATTAATAATCTTGAACCTATCTTGCTCAAAGAAACAAATCTCCTTACTTTACATGGCATTTGGAAACAATTTTTACCCTATGTAGAACAATCTAGTAACTCCTAAAACTCTAATGTAAACTTTGTAATATTTACGATTATTTATAATAGAAACCCCTTCTTGGGCAGACAACGAGACCCTTGGTTTGATCAACATTTAGGCTTGACAATGAGAGCAAATGCTCCTACATCAAACTCCCATAGTCGGAAAATTTATGACCTCCAGGTCATGTGTCTTTGATTGGTTTCATTTTCCTTCTGGATCCCACGTTTGATTTTGCTGCTGTCCATTCATCCAACCGTATTGTTGCTTAGTTGTTGACGTTATTGTTGTTATCTTCATTCTTCCAGGCTTCCAAACTTTTCTCTGTAATGTTCCACTTATCTTGCTGATATATACTTGTGCAACCAACAGTATTTTGTTGTTGATTGTACGTATCAGTGCAATGTGTCCTTTCTTAGGAATCTTCAACTTCATCTTCCACATTTCATCAACTTCTTTGTCTAGCTCTCTCTTTGGCTGAAACTTGATGCTGCTGATCTTCATTTGCTGCTGCATTTCTTCTTGTACAAGAGTTATGAAAATCTTATTCAATCTTGATTTACATACTTCCTTTACACCCTGTTGATCATATTTGGCATCTTCCTCTTCATTATTGTCTTTCAAGACAATTTTTTCTTCTTCAAGTTCGTCAATTATGCCACTGCTATTTGGCATTCTCATATGCTTTTCAGAATCAGTTTGGACTATGTCTGCAAACTCTGCGCAGTACTCATCAACCCTATTCCTTGCCAACCATCCTTCCAAAAATTTCATCTCTTCCTTCCCATGCTTCTTGTCTGCAACTTTATTAGATACATTAGATATTTGTAGTATCTCCTCTTTCTCAGACTGTTTGTTTGCAACTCCTGTGAAGTCATCTTCCCTCTTTGGATTAACCAACCAATCTCCTATAAACCTCATCTCTGCTGCAAAACCATCGCTGTCTTTCATGTCCTCTCCAACAGTCTTCAAATCTGCAATTAAATTCTCATCTTCTTCTTCTCTGTCTTCTCTTGCTAAAACAAGAAGACCAATATTATTATGCCCATCTTTTTCTGTACCACAATATGTATATTCAGCTTCATCATTCACGTTGGATTTTTCTTGAACCTCTAATTCATCTCTTGTAGCCCGTTGCTTTCATTTAGTACTTTTTAGTTGTCCTCCAAGGCAAACTCCTGCTCTAAAATCTCTTGATGTAAATGAAATACAATTTCATTTCCACGAGACACTTTTGCCTCCTCTTCTTTCATCTCCCCTTTATCTGTATTCATCCATGCACATAAATAATTAGTTTCGGATGCTTCAAGCTTCTCTTTCTCTTCATGTTTCCTCTTTGCAGCCCTTGTGCAGACTTCTTCAATCTTTATGTCCAGCTCGTCCTCTGGATGTTGTATTTCCTTTTCATTGGTATTTTCAGGATTCTTAACGTCATCTCTACTTATGTCATTACTAATTGGCACTTTAATCTGCTCTCCAACATTTGTTTGAATCAATTCTGTAATTTCTATGTAGTTCTCATCATTTGTACCCTTAGCCAGCCACTCCTCCAAAAATCTTATCTTGTCCTCAAATCTTGAGGTCTGATTTCATCTTTAAGAAATAGTGTAGATGCTACTTCTCTTATTATTTCATGTTCATTACTTCCTTCTAATCCTGTATCCTCTAATTTAATTTAAAAATTAAAATTTACGTCCATTTCCTCAGATGCTAAAAGAATTTATTTATTAATGCTAGGCACTTGTGAACATGTTTTCTTTCTTGGTGTACTTTCCCTTCTGGTTCAGGCTTCATAAAAAATCTCTCCAGTAACTCGATTTATTCATCCCACATTGTAAGCATTGCTTTTGAACACCTCTTCAGTTTTCTTTTGTAAGCATTGCTTTTGAACACTTCTCTTCAGTTTTCTTTTGGTTGTCTTTATGAATGAACTCTTCTTTTCTTTCTGCAACAACAAATTCTTCTAACTGGTTTGTAACCACTTCATTGATCAGCTGTGTATGAATCTCTTCTTGATTTTCCTTAGGAGACCGTGTTGCCTCATCCTTCATAAGAATAAAATTATGATCCTGTCTTCCTCCAATGCTTTGAGAAGACATTCCTTTTTCTTCCTTCTTCATGACAACTTCGGATGACTGTCCATCACCTACAAATCCCATATTCATGCACAAATTATTACTCTAAAAACATTACGCCTCTTAGCCTCAATCGATCCTTCTATCAACGTATCTTCATGTTGATCTGAACTTTCACAATATTTCATGAGATTTGCAGTAAATCTCGTCTTCACAATCATCCTCTCCAAGGAGAAATCCATGCTTTGGTTCACAAAATTGAACTTCTTGCTCTGTCAATAGCCTCTTTCTGAACTCAGTTCCTTTGAGTTCCTTCTTCTTCATCCAAGCACTCATCCAAGCACTCAACCTGTGTTTCCTATTCTTGCTCAATTCTTTCTCTTTTCTGAGAATGATATTCATCCCATCCATCAATTTCTTCATAAGCAAATGCACAAAAGGCCACTTGACCTTCTTCATATTCCATCCTTGTCTTTTGGTTTTCCCCACCTTCATTCTCTTGTAGTATCTTTATCATTAGCACATTGAGTTGTGCCTTTATGTCACGTCCCCTCCCATCAGTCCAACCCACGGATGGACATGAACAATATGCGGGGTGCTAGGTTTCACCGCCATGACCAAATTACAAAACTCATTAACCACTAAATGTGTGTGTAAATGCATATTAAACATGCACAACAGAATTAAACTCAACCAATGCACACACACAACATGTTTATACCAGCATACTTGTCACGGGCTTAACAATAAAACCATGCACAACAATAAACTCATTTTTCATGCTATTCACAGGCATCTAATTGAACAATTCATGTTGGGTCATCTCATTTAATTTAACACAATGAACAGTGATTCATAACACATAAATTTGGCATAATCAGAGACAACAGTAAACACTTATCTTTTAATTCAAAATTTCTCAAGCAACTAGCTATGGAAGATCAAAGTTCCACCCAACCGTAGGTCTCTGTCCAGCCTATATTCTTTCAGCTTAGAGACCACCCCCAAGCTGGTCTATGTATCCACTAAGGAGGGACTACTTAGACTCACCCACATCCATAGGCACAAGTACTCATGCTAAGCTAGCACACAGCTAGGTTTGTCAAGCAAATAGGGAGGCAAGGAAGGAGATAGCTAAGCCAATGAGCTCAACCACAAAGCTACAGGCATCTTGATTTGGATTCAGTTAGCCTTGGCACCCACAATACCTACCACACCCAACACATGGAAGGTCCCCTTCTCCGCTATAAAGTTCCTCAAGCGCCCCTCTTCTAGTGCTCTTCAAGGTGGGCATAGAAAGGTCCAAGCTGCTAAACTTCTAGAGATTCTTGCCTTAATTGGGTTTATCAAGCAATTTCAACCTTTGATCTCACTCCCGTTTCAGTCCATTGAATTTTTCCAAATTCTAGCCACATGATTGTCAATCACAAAATTCCACTTCTGGGGTTCCAAATCTAGGACTTCTTATGGATTTTCAAGCTCTTGGCACTCTCAATTTATTCCAAAGGTTTATGTTTATGGATTCCCCACTGGATTTCACTTCTCACATGAATTTCTAAGTGTTTTTGGCATTTCAAAATATGGGTCCTTTCCAAGTTGCAATTTTTGTAATTGTCATTGTTGGGAATGCATAGCGAGCTAGAAAATGTTGTCTGGTTGTTCAACAATGGACTGGGGATGATGGAAAATGAATTCTCATGAGGAAGAATGACTTATGGGTCAAGTAAACCATGCCCATACTCAGCTATACGAATTTCTGAGTTTGGCCCATGCTCCATTAATGCATAAGCTGATTTTTCCAGCTACTTTCTTACAACAAAAATAAATGGCAACATAGCTAGTCAAGATGGGTTCTCAAGATGACATTTGGCAACACAGGTTTAAATCCCAACCCCTCACCTCTCCCTAGTTGCTTCCATATCCATCTCTTGGAATTTAATTGCATTTAAATATTTGCATGCTTATACAATTTCCCATGACTTACTAGCACATGGCTAATAAAATATAAAACATTTTCCTTTAGACCCCAGCATTCACTAGCGGGGCCTTGACCTTGAGCTCCACGCTAGGAATAATACATCGCATATACACAATATTTACAAATAAAGCCAAAGAATTCAAAGGGTCAAAATGGGGTATTACACTTCATTTCAGCCATTTCCCTGTTAAACTCTTCAACATTCATTCTCTCTTTTATGTCACCTACCTTGGCATTCTTTCTTCTTCTGTTGTGGCTTCTCTTTGAACCTTTGCAATGACCATCAGTAGCTATTTTATTCATCTTCCTTGTGAACTTTACCTTGTCCACATGTACATTGCACTAAAGCCTTTTGTCAGCAAGTTTCCATACCTGCCTCACCATACCTCATCAAGCTATTCTCTTTGGGATTGACCGGCTTCTCTTTGAACCTTTGCAATGACCATCAGTAGCTATTTTATTCATCTTCCTTGTGAACTTTACCTTGTTCACATGTACATTGCACTAAAGCCTTTTGTCAGCAAGTTTCCATACCTGCCTCACTTTACCTCATCAAGCTATTCTCTTTGGGATTGACCTTTTGGTATACTTGGTTCTCTACCTCTTAAAACCTCTTTTGAGCACCTCTGCTCCTCTCAGAATTATGCAGTTATCCACTTCCTTCCTCTGAGAACACTCAATTTGACCTCTTCATCCAACCTCAGCTGGAAGGTTCGTTGCCACAATTCTCCTCCAAGAGCTCACATGCTCTTCCTCATGCATTCAGGAATACATCTGGTCCCTATTACCTAGTTGTCTGCTGCTATTAAACCTCTCCTGTCTGCCTCTACCTGCAAACACAAATTCTAAAAACCAGAGTTAACAAGAAACATCAATCAGTCAATACCTTCAAGGTCCCCTCATGATCTTGACTTCTAACATTTCTCCTTCCTTGATTCAATCCTTTGAATAAATCTCAACTCTTCAGTCCTGCTAGATTTCACCAAAGTTGAATTTCCTTGTACAATAACTCTACATCAATTGCATTCAAAAGCACACTAGTTCTGAAATAATTTAAAAGAAATTAATACTCAGGAATTTCAAATTCTTGCCCTGCCTTCTTCTTCCAATTACTCTGCACTTAACTTATTGTAACAATACCTGCAATTCCAATTCCAGAGAGCATTTAACTTCATTCCAAAGAGGGCTCCTGCTCTGATACCACTTGATCCCGATAAAATAGCCTGCAGGCTATTAATTCTACATGTTATTCCACTTTGACCATAAACTCACCCTTTTACCCTTGTTTTTTTTTTTACTAAGGGAATCCGCAACTGGGGACTGGGCTGGTGCTCGCTTGACACAAGGTCCAGGGATCCAATCCTGCTACCACGATACCCCTAGGTGCAACCACACGGCCGGGTAAGACAGTGATTTGAACTCAGAACCTCCACTTACAACATGTCCTTCATATCAAAGGAATTGCCGGTTGAGCTACACCCCTGCGGACACCCTTTTACCCTTGTTACAAGACATTCCTCCTACTATTTAATTAGCAAAAATCAACTACTACGTGATGGTTTAAGAGTTCATTTCCATTTTTGCTCCACTTGATCTTCAAATTAATACAAAACTCTGTGTTCCTCGACTCATTTCAGAAAACACCTATAGATTCAAATTACTTGCATAATTTAGACCTTATCAAATGAATAAACTCATTACAGGAGTTAAACAAATAGTTACCGGAAGTTCAAGGGCTACTGGATACCAGATCTCTATTTGCAGTTCATCAGTTTCTCCAACGGTCCACTGGTCTAGGGACGTCAATGACAAAACTTCATCATCTACTGCTTTCCACCCTTCAAATCTTACCTCCCCTGTTATAGAAACTCAATTGTTTCTCCCAGAACGTCATAACACTGCCAGATCTCCAAGTATTTGAATCCACTTGATCTTGCTTGAATAGCATTCCAATTGGGGTTCTCATCTCCAAGTCTTTGAATCCACTTGATCGAGGTTCTCCTATACATCAAAATTGAGCTTTGAAATTGGCAATCGATTCTTCAAGAAATCGAGTCTCGTTTCATCCCCTCAATGCTTGGAACTCACACTCATCTTCCACGCACTTCCAATAAGCAATTCATATTTCACTTGATAATTCCATATGGAATTTACCATATGTTGTGCGCAATCCTTTATGGATTTTCCACAAAAGATTTATATGGTTCGATTCTTCTCAAACAAACTTACAATCTTGCATGGAAAGAGGCGGCAGCGTCTCCACAATTTGATATTCAGAGTTCAAACAGATATCAAACCCCCCATCTCCTTTGGATTTTCTACAAAAGATTTATATGGTTCGATTCTTCTCAAACAAACTTACAATCTTGCATGGAAAGAGGCGGCAGCGTCTCCACAATTTGATATTCAGAGTTCAAACAGATATCAAATCCCCCATCTCCTTTGCGCAGGGTTTTCAGATCTTCAATCAACACGATTTGATTAAAATTGCACATATTCAGACGTGACAACTAACTATCACACAATTCCCCATCATCAGCGTTACCATATGTTGGTTCTCATTGTGTGTTGGGCGTATGTGTTATCAAGTTGTAACCACTGAATTAGAGTTTAGATTTCACCTCTCATTTGCAATATTGTTTAGTACAGAGCAATATTGGTCCAACCATTACAACGTGAATTCAGTTTCACAACTTGACTGTCTTAGCCATTGATTTGGGTGTGAAACTGCAGAGTCGCCAGAAACCCGTTCAACGCTTCCAGTGAGTTTTGTGACATAGCCATTGATTTGGGTGTCAAACTGCATAGTCGCCAGAAAACCGTTCAACGCTTCCAGTGAGTTTTGTGACATAGACTAATCCCCTCCCTAAATCCTAAGTCTACCCTAAATCCTAAGTCTAGCGATTGTGACTGAAATTAACAAGTTTTGGTTTAACCCCAATTGTGAGTCCAACATAAGTTACTTCAATTTATACATTCAACAACATTACAAGAAAGGTATATGAATTCCTAAATAACATTTATATAATCAACTGATTGCTGATTGATCATGCAGAGATTTAAAGTCATATTCATACTAAAGCAGAAAACTTCATTCAATCATAATCATTACACAAGATTAATGGCATGATCATTCCAAAATTGGCGTGCGCTGCTTTGGTCCTCTGTCCTCTCCTACACACATCTCCCGTATTCCTCTAAATCTCGCGGGCTTACATAGAATACCTTTGGAAATGAAACTTCTGAATCAAAACTAATTCTAACTGAATCAAACCTAACTACATTTAATAATAATCTTGAACCTATCTTGCTAGAAACAAATCTCCTTACCTTACATGGCGTTTGGAAATAACGTTTACCCTGTATAGAACAATCTAGTAATTCCTAAAACCCTAATGTAAATTAAATTTTGGAATCTTTACGACTATTTACAATAGAAACCCTATTTACAATAGAAACCCCTTCTTGGGAAACATCGGGAAAACATCGAGACCCTTGGTTTGATCGACATTTAAGCTTACCCTAATGTAAATTAAATTTTGGAATCTTTCCGATTATTTACAATAGAAACCCCTTCTTGGGAAAACATCGAGACCCTTGGTTTTATCAACATTTAAGCTTGACAAGCAAATGCTCCGACATCACTATATGAGTAAAAATCTAAACCCTATTCAAAAACAAACTTTATATCAATATATGAGTAAAAATCTAAACCCTATTCAAATACAAACTTTGTATTCTATCAACATTTAAGCTTGACTATGAGAGCAAATGCTCTGACATCACTATATGAGTAAAAATCTAAACCCTATTCTCAAAAACAAACTTTATATCAATATATGAGTAAAAATCTAAACCCTATTCAAATACAAACTTTGTATTCTAGGATAGGAGTAAGCTAAACAACATGATTTGCACTTTTCCAACTTTTTTTAGCTGAAATTCAACACCACGAATTTTTTTGCTGAAATCACTATTTTCATTGTTCAAATTGCAATTTTGATAGCAGAAATGGATTCAGTGACCTCGATTACCCATAGGGTACCCTGATTATGCAATTCCAACAATCTAAAACTGCAATTTCAACAATTTCAGGCAGATTTTAGCTGAAGAAATTGCTGGATAATGGGGGCAAATCATAGATCTTTTAACTCACTCATTCCATGATAAATGGGCATAGTTGCGATTAGGAGAAAAAAGACCATTGGGTATTGCAGAAAATTACCTTCCATTGTTTTCAACTACCATGGAGCCTAAGTTTCTATGTTCATCTTGAACATCTGCCAATAATTATTGGTATCCACTTTAATAGATATTAAAATGTTTCTAACCTGCAGAAAATATCTTGTCAGCCATAGAAAATAGTAGATCATTCAATATATCATATGTTGATAGGTAAATCAGTGAAAACTACAAGAAGACATTATATCTATCTGCAACGGATCATTTACAGAATTGAGAAGTGATGCTCTTATCAACTGTACGAGATATTGTGGAAAAAACACCACCATTTTATATCATTAAATGTTAGTAACAATTGATATACGAGGGATATGTGTTGATATAAAGTACCATCAAAACATGATTCTAAATGCAATAAACTTAAGAATATGCTACTAGACTTGTAGGATTCAGTTTAGACGTGCCAGTGTTTTTAAAATCCGTACAATACATTATCATATTTAACAAAAGTATGAGAATGAAAAATAAAAATTAAATTGTCTTCTAATTAGCTTATTGTTATAACAAGAGATTTGTAGAGAAGCGTGAGGTTTATAGATGAAGAGTGACAATCTGATTGATTAATGAAAGATCTCATCTGGTCTCCTCCTGATATTTCATTCCTATACTATTTTCAAGGCATGCATTTGTAAGTAATAAAATTATCAAACTTGTAAATATGTGTAAATTGTGGAATACCAATTACAATAAACCCATGTAAACCTTAGAAACACCCAAAGGATCAAAGAAAACCAATTTTTAAATAGATCTATACTATATTTTTATTAATTCTACTCATATTAAGTGACATCTCTTCCACATTTCGCTTCAATCTATGTAATCAAAGACAAGATTTTATTGAGCACATACAAATCAATGAGAAATCCAGCATTTAAAGCATGCACTTGACTTCAGCATTGTCGGGCAAAACATTAAAATTACCACAGTGAATAAATGTGGTTACACCACCTGCTAAGTAGCTAGTAAGTAAAGCCTACAACAAATTACTTCAACGCATCAGTTGATAGACCACTTTCCATTTGATAGCATGTTGATGTAATAGTTTGATGATACATATCTATGCATAGTAAGAAATATAGAAATCATAAGTGTACCTATTGGGATTTATCCATTCCCGTGACCAAAAGATCTTCCATTATAGCTCACCAAATCCTTCTGCCCTCTAAAATGGAGCTTCCGAACCTGAAATACTGCTCATTTGGAATGAAAGATTCAACTGAAATGGAATTGCAAGAATATATACGCGTAGATTTTAATAAAAATTATGTTATCCTATTCAAGCTATGTTGGAAAAGGAGTAAACTTTCTACCCGACCATTTGCACTGATCGGACGATCAGCAACGCGTGATGTGACAGCTTATGCAAGCCAAGTCGTCCGATTGGTGCAAATGGTCGAGTAGAAAGGTTACTACGTTGGAAAATGGAAGCTAAATAATACATAGATCAATAACACAAAAAAATAATAATGGTAATCATACAAAATTTGACACAGATTTTACATAGTAAAACACTCAAAAGGGAAACATCCACTGAGCAAATAGTATCCGTATTTCTTATTCTTCAAAAATGAAGATTACGACAGCCCTCAAGCTTACAACCATTCCTCACATTCACTCACCAAACGATAATGGCCTCTATGGACTTACATGGAATTATAGCTCTTCTTCGTACATAATTACATTAAACTGACCAAATAATTATTCTTTCTAACTTGGATTGCATTATCTCAACCGAAGACAAAATAACAGATCAAGCTGCCATAATCCAAACTCGATAGACAAAATAATAGATCAAGCTGCCATAATCCAAACTCGAAATTGGTTGTCACATTATCCATCTAGCTAACATACTGCGCTTAACTCTTCCACATCTCCAGTGAATTATGACCCATCACAATATCTAACTATAACATGGTTCCATTATAAAAATATGCTCAACAATTTTCTATAGTTTCAATGAATCGTATGAAAAACCAACCAATTTATAATCACAGGGATTTAGAGTCTAGGCTTAAAACATCTGGATTTTGTGATTGAACATCACTTAAAAGTTAAATGCATGTAAATGCTATTGTTTCCGTGTACAGACAAGAACCCAGGGCTTTAGAGTCTAGGCTTGAAATATCTGGATTTTGTGATTGAACATCACTTAAATGCAAGTAAATGCTATTGTTTCTTCCATGTACAGACACAAGAACCCAATGGAGAGTCTACGAGGCCCTGAACATGATAGCATGCCATTACACCATCCTCCACCCTGCAGGGAAACTTGCAATAAATAAGACATCGATCCCAATAAGATGGATGGGCTAAATACTCTTAACATATTACTCTATTTCTTATTAATTTAAAAGAATTAAGACATGTAGTTTGTGAATAACTAAGAACAGTTTCAAACAACAAACCACCATAAGGGAGCGTAAGTATCAAAAAGCAAAGACAAGTATCAAAAAGCAAAGCCAAACTTGAGAACTTCCGATATAGAAACTAAGAGAAATAGTTTGCCTCCAGGTGAATACAACAACTATTTGCTCCTTATCTAAACAAGTTTGTGGACTTTCATCTAAAGATATTGCAATCAACAATAAACTACATATTTAAAGATATTGCAATCAACAATAAACTACATATTTAGTTACATTCCAAAAACCTAAAAATAAACACAAAGAAAGGCGCATATATACACTTACCAGCTCCTTTGGATATCGCATTGCTCATTATAGTGATGTTTACAAAAAGCATTATGTTACCACCTAAAATGCACGGCTATTTTTTTGCATTTGCAGAGGTATGTTGACTGCAGCGATCTACCAGGGAGCACTCCTGCAGGGGATCTTCAGACCTATTACCATTAAAACATGCTAGTCATTATATATATATAGTATCCTTGACGTACCTAAGTCCCTTGTTTCAAAAAGTGGCGTCCCTGTCCTCTCCCAAGTTTCTTGGCAATTTAGGTCATTACATACCATGTCCATGAGTTGCAATTATTGTTCTGATAGCAGAGAATAGCGGGTTACCATGTTTAGATCTATGTTGCAGCAATAGAGTTATTTCCAACAAAAAGAGGTTATAATAATATCATGGATCTGAATATATGTTCTCGTGCTTGTGAACATAAGGAAATGCACAATACAAAATGCAAAACACAAATGCAAGTGCCAAGCCTAAGTAACTTCGTTAGAGACATTATTTCAGAAATTGAGATTTTATCAAACAGGCTATCAGAGATGAGATCTGAGAAATGCAAGGTGGCAAATTTGCTAAGCTTGTGAACATAAGGAAATGCACAATACAAAATACAAAATGCAAAACACAATTGCAAGTGCCAAGCCTAAGTAACTTCATTCGAGACATTATTTCAGAAATTGAGATTTTATCTAACAGGCTATCAGAGATGAGATCTGAGGCATGCAAGGTGGCAAATTTGTTAGTTTTAAGAACCTACTATTCTTTCTCATATCCTTTACATCAAAAACCTTTTCCTGATGTAAAAGAAACAGACATAACAACTTTATATATATTCAGTTCTGTTGCCACCTTTCACACACCTGGGTCATGTGGCAGAAATCTTCAAACCACTCGGTGTGTCCTTGGGGGCAAGTCTCAAGTCAAGGCTGTCACCTTGTTCTTGACTCCTCCGTTTAGACTCAACTCCTAACGAAGCCAAGGTGGGTAGACCCTATTAAGTTACTAAGACTAATTACTTAGTATGGTGATGTTAAACTAAATGAGTTACTTAGGAGTTTGAAATTTAACTATAGACAATCAAAGATGACAAGATACAAAAATGAACACACAAAAGCACAATGTTGAGACACAATATATATATAAAGCAAGAAAATAACCAGTGCCTTAGAATGGAGTAAAAAAATAAGATCAATGTACTTGCATGTGCTTGGAGTGAATGTTTTGCAATTGCCTCTTGGTACGTTTTAAGTTAATATGAAATATGAGTTGATTAAAATTAGGCAAAGGGGTGGACTCCAAATATACCCGAGAGTACTGAGAGTATGTCCAAAACTAAACCTTCACGGCTACCCGCAAGAAATATGTGGGCTAAATGGAGTCTCTGGGGCTATTGTTCATAACACACCCGTTAGGGTGTGACAGAGATCGGCGCCCCAAGGTCACTTTTCAGGAGTTCTCGCTTCCTTTGGGTATTTTGCCACCGTAATGGTTTGATCTAAGTGTTGGATTTTCACCTAATGGTTTGTCAATTTGGGAGAGTGAATCCTAATTATTCTAGTCACTCAAGTGCTTTTGATACAGCTTGACTGATCGGACGAACCGCAGCCAAGTGCAAAGAATACACACCGGAGTCTTGTCAATTTTAGTAAATTTTGAGATGGGTGTTCTTGTTAAAAAGAAAACCCTCCAGGAACCTCTTTCGATCCAAGTGGATCTCAATCGAGGAATCAAGGAGGGGTTAATTTTAAAATAGCTGATAAAGCAAATGATGGAAAGGAAAACACAGATACACAATTCCGGTTTTCTAATTAGTCCTACCACGCATCTCTTTCCCCTTTCAAGTCAATCGGGAAGTCGTGGGGTAAATATTAAGATTACTTTGAAATCTCAAATATGGAATATGAAATTGATAATAAAACAAAGTATACTACCCTGCAAATTAGAACTACGCTAGTTTGCAAAAAAAAAAAAAAAAGCAAAAAGGAAACACGAACACAAATCCCCCCAGGGGGGATGGTGAATAGGCTCGAAAGAGCCTATTCGAAAGGACCTTTTCTTTTTATTAGCAGTGATTTACAATATCAGCAAATTAAAATTGATGCACTTTGGTCCTTGTTATCTGGGATCCAAAGGCTTACTACAAGCTTGCAACAAGCTAGAATTAAAACACAGTGGTGGGGGAAGCTTCCGGGAAGCTCCAGTTTGTCAACAAATCGGAAATTTGGCAGAGTCTCCTTCTCTTTTTTGTTAGACCTGCTAAAAAACAGCGAGCAATCAAAATCAAATGTGCCCAAACACACTTTGAAAGTGTTTTGGGTCACTACACTAGTTACCGAAAAAAAACTAGTGTAAAATTTTGTTAAGTTGGGGTAATCTAGTTTTGCAAAAAGGAACCAAGGAAAGCAAGATTTCCTTGGGATCTTGGCTTGCTGTTTGGGCAGCCAATGAGATGTGCACTTTTATTGCAGAATATGAAACTTTAAAGTACAGCAAAGGAAACTTCCTTAAAAGCAAGCTACGAATTTTCATTAAAATGCTTGCAAAAAGAGGATAATTTCAGCTAGATCTCTTAAAATATAACTTTATATGCAAAATGGAATTGAGATCTAAACTTAAGAAAGGATCTTACTAACTAGATCTATATGTAATTTTCTTAATGAGACAGATATAAGCAATAAGACTCTTTAAAAGTAACCAATTTGAAGAGAAATTAAGATTTTGAAGAAGAAAGAGAGAGAAAGAGTGTTTGAAGCCTGGGAATGTTGGGCTTTGGATTCTGCTTTGGTGGAACACCGAGGGACTATGTCATTCAGAAGATTTTGAAGATGAGGAAGATGCAAACCAGCTCATCCTTTTCTACAAGCGAGATCAACTGCAACTTAGAAATCCTGGCACAAACAGATGGTTAAAACATAGGTGCTGCTGGAAGAGATAATTGGAAAGCATGCACTTAAACTTAAAATACATACTACTCCAATAGATCTGAAACAAGTAGCAGTAAGAGCATAAATCAAACTAGAATAAACTCTTACCCTAACAGGAGGGAGCTCTCTCCTTCAAGGCCAACAATTAACCAGCAAAAGCAATGATAAATGACACAGATTATACCTCATAAGCATTTGACAATCAACATCCACACATGAAGAGCATTACACCATAGATCTTGCCTCCAAAGCTTCTTTATTCCAGAATAATAAACAATACAGTACAAGAGCAACAACATCTCAATCCCAATTCTAACTAGCTTGGAAGAGGCTGCTTGTGCTTTGATTTATACAAAAACTAGGAGATCCAGCCTAGGGGGGGCGCAAATCCCAAGGAGACAGATCAAATCAGTTGATGGAGAGTCAATCAATGCAAATCTGAAGCTGAACTGAGCCTACTTGTCAATCGAGGGCTTGATTGAGCTGACACATCAACCCATAAACCGACACATCAGTCCACAGAGCTCCCAGGAGAGCCCACACGTGTGGAGGAGAGAGAGAGGGTGCAATTCCCCATAAAGATTGCTGAAGATCAACTCTGGATATGATTTGATCACCTCCTTCAGTCAAGGATTTGTCAGATCCAGTCAATCTGGTTCAGATCTGACTGATTTCAATCAAATCGGCTGAGAATCCACTGATCTATGATCTTGGATTTGCTCCATTATTCATCAATTTATTAATTAAAATAATCAATAATTGATTTTGGGGGCTTTCTGACCTGAGTGATGGAAAATCACTCAAAACTAGGAAATAGTGGGTCCATGGGTTTGCATGGTGCTCTTAGCTTGAAAATGAGCACCTACATGACTGAAACTGATTATTTGGCCCACTTTTATTACAAAATCAAATTTTCTACTTAAACTATTAAAAAATAGCCTAAGTTTTGGAAAAATTAAATTTTAATAAAAAAACACTGAAAAAACTAAAAAATTGAAAAATTGAAAAAACCTAGGGGGACTTAGACATGTTCATATGACTCGACCATGATGTCTAGCATGCTTATACATTGACACATAGACTCTAATAACCTCAATAGGCCTAAATGACAAGCCGACCACCCCAACTTTGGAGTTATGGAGTGAAAAACTCAGAAATTATCAGTCGTTTATTGAACAACCAATAATAATCAAGGGAAAAAACACCCTGGGCTGATCGGATTGACAAATAAAGTCTAAGAGACCGAGTCTTTTACAGACACTATCATGCTAGAACATTTATTACAATTCCACCATGGGGTATGAACATGTGATATAGTACAACAAGCACTTCCCAGAAGTACTTCCAAAGGTCTTTTGAAGTCCGAACAAGTTATCCTTGTCCGGTTCACCAGGCTCACTTGATAAAAAACCACTAAGTACAACTTAGGTGGTAACATTCTGGCTCCATCTAGGGACACATTCTCTAACTGATCTTCTGTTCAGATGAGAGGATGTGAGAACTCCGGAATCTCTGGGTCCTGCATAGCAATTAGAGTTTGTTAGTAACATGTACGTATAAAAAATTAACTATAAAAGCAAACTGATGTACATAATTTATCTATGATGTGCAAAAGGGACTATTTTACAAAACTAATAGACAAAGGAAAATTTTCAAACATGGTACAAAATAACTATAATACAACAATATCTATGATACAACAAAATGATAGATAAAATTTAGAAATACATGCAGGGCAAGGTTTAGAAATTGGCCCTGAAACCACCGATGCCAAGAAAGGCATCAAACTGTCTCGACGAAAAACAACTTGAGGAGGAAACCATTCACTGGCAGGCTCAACCTTTCTCCTTCTAGGTCATTTAGATAGAAGGAGTTCGTTCCTGCTATTTCATCGATGATGTACGATCCCAACCATAAGCTGTCAAGCTTTCCATGTTTCCCAGGTTTCTCCCGTCGTTTGTCCCAACGCAAAACTGTGTCACCTACTTGGAAGGATCCTGGGCGGGCAGACTTATCAAAGGTTCTCTTGCCCTTGTCTGAGTTTCTGATACTCTGGTCAAGAGAATTTCTTCTACTCTCATCTAGCTCAATCAACTGGTTTATTCTGTTCTGAATGGCCTCTTGATTTGAGCTGAAGGTCTGGAGAAGCTAATAAATTGGAAGCTTTAAATGGACTAGTAAGGTGACATCTAGGCCATAGACTAGTTCGAAAGGGCTCCTCCCGGTTGAAATTTTCTTGGTGATTCTGTCGGCCCATAATGCTAATTTGATCTTGCTATCCCAAGCCTTCTTATTCTCACCCACAATTTTCTTGATTATGGTCATTAAGTTCTTGTTACTTGATTCAGCTAGACCGTTTCCTTGGGGGTAGTAATTGGATGAGTGGGATAGGACAATGCCGTATTTGAAACAGAAAGAGGATATCTCAGAGGAAACAAAGCACGGGCCATTATCCGTGATGATTCTGGCTGGCACACCGAATCTTGTGATAATCTTATCTTCTAAGAAATCCATGACTATAGCATCGGTTGCCTTCTTGGTGGGTATCGCCTCTACCCACTTGGTAAAATAATTAATGGCGGTAACAATCCAAGAATAACCATTACTCGAGTTATCTTTGAACTTACCGATGAAATCAAGCCCCCATTGCTGGAAAGGGGCTTGGACTACTATTGGATTTAAAGGCAAGGCTTTCATTTGTTGCTTTCCGGTGAATAACTGACACTAGGGGCAAACTCTGACAGCCTTGTGTACATCTAAAAATAGGTCCGGCCAATAGTATCATGGTCTAAGGATTTTATGGGCAGTTGTTCTTGTTGCAAAATGTCCACCACAAAATCCTGAATGGAACTCAACCATCAGTTTTTTGGACTCAGGTTCATCGACGCATCTAAGTATCAAACCATCGGGGTTTCTCCAACCCAAACCATCTTTTGTCAAACAATACTTAGTTGCTTTTAACCTTAATGATCTTCTTTTATGGCCAAGTAAGTGATCGGGGCAAGTAAGGTTGCGGAGGAAAAATATGATGTCGGTGTACCAGGGGTGCTGCTCTAATCTCTGAAGCTCGTCTGATACCCTTTGTTCTAAATCACTGTTCTGGCAGATTATTCCTAAGGCCTTTTCATTTCCTTGGGTCAACATCTTTGCAAGACCTTGTCCCTTAATTAACTTAGTAGGTTTTATCTCCAAATCATATTCTTGAATCTTTGAAACCCACTTACCTCTGATTCCTAGACAATCCTGTTGAGACATGATATCCTTGACAGCTGCATGGGGTACATATCCAATGATTTTGGAGTAACTTATATAAGTTATGAAATGTTTAAGGGACTTGACAAGAGCATAGGCCTGTTTCTCCATCGTGGTATACTTCAACTCTGAATTTTGCAAGGCTCTACTCATAAAGGCTATAGGTTGCTCTTGTCCCTCCTTATTCTTTTGAAGCAAAACACCGGCAATGGTGTCTTCTGAGGCAAAGGAAAATATCTGGGATTCCTTGGAATAATCTGGACTAATCAAGACCGGGGACATGGATATGGCATTTTTGATAGACTTGAATGCAACTTTCCCTTCATCCGTCCACTCAAACTTAGCATCTTTCTTTAATAACTTTTGTAGAGGTTTCATTAATTTTGCTAAATTTGGGACGAATCTTCTTATGAAATTTTGACTTGACCATTAAAAGACTGGAGAGCTTTTAGATTCTGAGGCAAGGGAACTTTCTTAATGGCTTCAACTTGTTATCCTACTTTTTGTACCATAAGTTGGGTTACCTGAGGAGCCACCAGTTGACAGACTTGTTCAAAGTCTAATTCCAATGTATTAGTCGATCCCTCTGCTTGTCTAGCCAATATTGGCTAGTCACCTTTTTATTTGAATAATTTTGACCATGGCCCCGCGAGGTTTGTAATAAAATGTGCTAGTAGGATATTTTTGAGTGGTTCGGTCTCCTAAGACGTAGAATCTCAAATAGGGTATTCTAGGGAGTTTTTTGCCCCTGACAATTATGCTCTGCCTTCAATCGAGTATAATTGACGAGGTTTTCTCCCGCTTCCTCCAAAGCTGGAATGCCCAATGTTGAATTCTGGGCCTTGGAGGGTTATTAGAGCCCAACTGAGTGTTATAAGCCTACTAGACATTATTTAGATAGATCATGGTCATGTCCTAAGTCATCTGGACACAAAAAAAAATTCGAAAAAATCTTTTTCGAACAGTGAAAAATTATTTCTTTTTAATTTTTTAATTTTTAATTACTTTTCCTAAGTTTTTTGGGTTAATTTTTCCATAAATTAAATGGAAAAAACCCGTTTGTGATTCAGACTCAGAATTCAGTGATTGAAGGCTCTAACCTTAAGCCAAAAATCATTCTTGATCAGCCCGCCAGTCAGAACCAACTTTCAGATCAACAATCAGACACATAATGCATTTTTACTCAAAAAAGTCAGTTTTGAGTAAAAAAATGATTTTTAGTAAAAAAATGATTTTTATTAAAAAAAATGATTACTTTGGAGAAAACTAAAGCTCTCCAAATTAATCCAAATTCAGTAAAATAAAAGGCTAAATGACATCTCATGTAGCACTTATGATGATTGGAGTTATCATAACTCAGCTTCAGTCCTCATTAAGAGAGCAATTGATTTATTATCAGTTAGCAGACATGTCATCTCCAGCTAAAGATGAGATGGAGAGCACTCATTGGTCCGGTGATTTGATTGAGGTGAAGACTAAAGCTTGCACCATTAGTGGGCTTCCCAAACCTAACGGAGACTCCAGCCAGACCTAAGGATGAGCTTACCTACATCACACGTGTGGCCTCATCCTTGGCTTGTTTTCAGTGCACAGGTTTGGAGTGGGGGCGCCTTGCCTGGGTGGAGGCCTCCCCTCACTCCCGGTTATCCGGTTTAGGTCTGATTTCTTTGTTAGGTGGCTTAGCTGGTTAGGGTTGGTTTTTTGGTTTTAGGGTTTTAGTACTCTCTCATTTGTTAAATAGAGGCTCTTTCAGCTCTATTGGAGAGGAGATTTTGGCATAGAAACTCTGTTGGATTTTGTAAGCTTCTTTTGTTAATAAAATATTGAGACTTTGGAGGTCACTTGATGGGATTTTGGCATTGTGTCTTCATCCTATGTGAAGTAATATCTCTTTCACCCTACTCTTGTATTGCAATTTGATTATTATGTTTATTGAAGACTAACAATCTAGTACTTAGGCTTCTAATCAAATATGCATTGAGTGTTTGTGTCTTCAGGGATTGCATCTAGCAGGAGCTTTCGGCATCTAATACCTTCACCATACAAGTGTTCCATTATAAATATTTTTGTTTGCAGGGTTGCAAGCGGTTCCGGATCTTTCTTGCCTTCTCCAAACAAACTTCAAAAAATTCTACTGGTTACTTTAATTGCTACAAGTGGATCTCTATTTTCAAGGTTCTATCTTACCTCTTTTCCACTTTTGTAGAAGTTATCAAGTCATTTAAATCTTTATTTTAAACTTGCTTGGCTTCTACTAAGTTAGATCTAGGCTTTCTAGCCTTAGATCTACTTTTTCAAAGCTAGATCCATGTTTCCAAAGGTCCATTTTTAAAGATCTAGTTTCATTTCCTTTTTAAATCCATCTTTCTTTTTGCCTTGGAAAACGTGCACGAGTTTTATCGAAAAACGTGCAAATTTTCTATTTTTGGGGCTTGCTGGTTTTCTGTATTTTTCTGTTAATTATAAATTCTGGAAATTCATTAAAAAATCAGAAAATTTTCAAAAATTTTATTTTTTTAAATTTTTTTACTTTTTCTCGAAAAGCATGCCATTTCAAGCTCGCTGTTTTTTGGGCTGATTTTTTACTTTTTTCTGTTAATTCTAAATTCTGGAAATTTATTAAAAAATCAGAAAGTTTTCAAAAAAATTCAAATTTCTTTTTAAATTTTTTGACTTTTTTTCGAAAAACGTGCCATTTTGTACTTGCTATTTTTTTACTGATTTTCTGCAATTTTCTGCTATTTTCCAGATTCTGGAAATTAGCCTAAAATGTTAAAAAATCTTTAATTTTAAATTCGCAAAAAATCTCAAGTCGTTTTGCAAAAAATCGTGCATTTTACATTAAAAACGGTGAGCTTGCCTGATCCTTTCCAAGTTTTGATTTTGGGTCTCATTCCATTGTTTTGATCTCCTGTTTCATCTCATAAGGCACTTGTCTTCTCATCCACTTAACCTTTTCGAATCACAGGTTAAATTTGGTTTCCTAACACTC
>LPNX010741244.1:45080-61732 GCA_001517045.1 Pseudotsuga menziesii | reverse complement strand
AAGCCTTCATTGTTAAAGACCAATATTCATAATTCTTTCCCGTAAAACTTGGAGGTTGTAGTGAACCGGAAGTGGAAGCCATTTTTAATTTTTAATTAACTTTTTGCAGAAAATTAATTTCCACTTTTTAAGACAAGATTTCTTTCCTAAAATCTTGGGCTGTTATAAACCTTGCTCTGATATAACCTTGCTCTGATACCAGATAGCCAAAACCGAGCCCACTAAACTTGGGTTTAGCGCTCAGTCAATATTTTAAAAGAAAATATTTTTCACTTTTTAACTTCGACCTGTTTTTACTGCGACCACCCTTTTTTACTGCGACCAACTTTTTACTGCGACCAAGCTAGTTGGTGCGACCAAGTTGATGCGATCAAATTTGGTGCGATCAAATTTGATGCGATCAACTTATCTGCGATCTGCGATCAATTTGATGCCTGATGCGATCAACTTATCTGCGATCAAGTTGATGCGGCGGTCAAGTTGATGTGTGCGATCAACTTCTTTTGTGATCAAGTTGATGCCTGATGCAATCAACTTCCCTGCGATCAAGTTTGGTGCTTGATGCGACTAGATTGATAGAATATTATTCTTAGTCTAAAGACTTAAGAATTTTACAAATACTTTTCACCTGTGCGTAAGATGAAGTAAAATGACCACATTTACAAATCCAAATAACTTATGGAAAACATATGCCCAAATATGTAGGAATATTTGAGCGGAACAAAGTGCGGTAAAACCTGGAACTTTCACGCCGTGAGGATTTTATGGGTTCTTGTTCTTTTACTTATCAGTAACAGTAAAAGACATTTACAGAAGTAAATCTGGAAATATGAGCGGCTAAATAATCATGAATTCAACCACAAACTATTTCATATATTTAACTATGCGGAAATACAAAGTAATACAAACTTGTCTGTTACAAACTCGTCGGTCCACAGAGCTTCAGCTCTCCGACTAAATCACATGTACAAAAGCTTGAGCTTCAACTTCACTTTCTCACCGTGAGTTCCTCTGTTCCCTTTCTGTCTGTTCTGTTCGTTCTGTAAACTAAATTACAAAATGCTTCTTCTATTTATAGACAACCTGAAGATTACTACAGCATGGCCGACTTACTTGCCGACTTACTTTGCATTAAACACTGCAATAACTATCTAGCTAACAACTTAACTTCTGAAATAAATTCGCCTGAGTTACGTTGCCTACATGTGGACTTTTCCTTCTTGTCAGACTGACAGACAAGATCGTGGCTTATCCAGACTCTGACAGAGTCGGCTGGAGATCAACTACAGATCTGCGAATTAATTACATTTTTCCAACACTGGAAAAGGCGCAGAACCCTGCCCATCGTTTTTCTGTTGGGAAGAGGATGCCATTCTATTTGCGGAGTAAAATTGCTGAGTGGTCGCTGGTATGTTTGGAGGAAATCCACCTCGAGCTCGATTGGCCGAGGGATATCGCGGTTTATAAGTTCAGAGCGTCTTCACCTCCAAGTTCCCGGAAGAAGCACTTCTCTATCAGAGAATTCGTCGAAAGGCATATTCACCAGGAACGGGTATGGTATTAGGTATGCTCCATTTCTGTAAATAAAACCTTCTAGTTTTGACATGAGCCTTTTGTTAGTTATGGCAGCAAATGAGGACGTCTACCTTTAGATCAATGTCTGTTTGTAGTGTGAAATCGTTCTGAACCTATTGGTTGCGTTTATGTTCCTGTCAGCTATGAGTTAGGGTTACATTATGTAAAAGCATGGTAGTTTTCCTTATAAGAATCATTTTGACAGCTCTATGGGGTTCACGCGGCCCTGTACTGGTTATGTTTCTGGGGATAAAACACCAGATTCATTAGTCCAAGGACGGACATGGGATTTGCCTCCTATTGATGATGTTGAAATTTATAGATATCGTAGTCATGTCTACAAAGTGGGTCATGCGATTTCGTTGTCCACGTTTTATTTTTTATTTTGTTTCCTCTTGCTGATACGCGAGGCAAACTCATTCACAGATGTCATTTGGCCTTTGCTGCTTAGCATACATGTGACATTCAATCGTAGGATATAGACTTCCTGGGCATAATTCTATTTGCCCTTTTTAATATTTGTCCTTTTAGCATAGAGAACAAATGACTCATAGTTGATAAACTCACAACCTAACAACTACCAATATGCTCGACCCTAGAAAACAAAGACTCCAAGAGGTATCGAGCTATCATAATTATGCCAATATACATCAATACGCTTGCATACTTGTATTTGTGGTGTTGCATGTGTATCTAAATTATTATTTGATTTTAACAGCATTGCCAATCGACATTGCCCTTTCGTCCACTCATGTGCCGGTTGCAGGTCTCCAAGACCAACCGCAGTATTTTAGGTGTGGTTTGTGGGCTTTACGAATAACTTGATTATAATTGGCAAGAGTTAAGAAACAACCATTTTTCCTTTTGCATTAAGGGAAGTTTACTTCCATGCTTAGGGTACCATAATATTTGAATCCTTGTATCACTTGTGTGAAGCTGACAGACTCGGGAAAACCATGATCCTACCCAGCCATTCAAGTCTAAGAAAAGGAAAAATAGTTTTGCTGGCTCTCTGCCGGAAACGACTGTCAAAAGAATGATTATTGTTCCTTAGTTGATGCTCCTTTATGAAGTATTTCTTGTTTTGACTTGGTAGGCCCCTTATTCAATTGCTGATTTCTTAAGATATGGATACCTATCCCAGTCTAAGGTTGTTGGTTGTTTTACTGTGTTGAAAAGTATTTCAATTTGAAGTAGATACAAGCTATTTCCTCAAGTGTTTATTGGTTTGCGTGAATTGGAGGGAGGACTGGCATTGGAGCTCCCTCCTTGTATTAAATTTTCTGTTTCTTACATATAACTTATTATGACTATTTTGACTAGTTTGTCGGAGCGGCATCTTAAAGGGCCTGTAACAGAAATATGAGTACCTATTTTATGTCGGTCACAAGCTTCATTTTATCAGTACTTTTATTAAAAGAATGGGGTTTGATTTATTTGATTTATCTCGAAGTTCTTGTAAGCTTTATTAGTGAGATAGTGTAGACGAGGAAGTCTGCAGAAAGACATAAAAGATATGACAACACTTATGTTGCGAGAATTGTAACATCTTAATGAAATAAATGTCACAGGCCATGACCGTTTGGTGGATGTAACCCAAGAATGGGTGAACCACATACATCTGTGTCCTTTGTGTTGCATCTTTTGTGGTCTTGTTATCAATTTTATGTGCGCTTGATGTGTTATATCTTATGTTAAACCTTATGTGTTCTTACACTTATTTTTGTATGCATGATATGTGATGTCTTATCGATACATCTTAAGTGTTTCATCTCTGTCTTATTAGAGTTCGTGAAATTGAGTTTTACATGATATCAAAATGCATATAATTTTTCTAAGTGGAATATCAGTTGAGAGGACGATTTTTGAGGTAAAACTACACAATGGCAAGTAAGGTTTGAGGCATTATATTATTGATGGTTATATCAAGAATCTTAGGTCATTGTTATCAAAGTGTGTTTAATGAGGAAAATGCATAAAAAGAATTGGCCATGAATTATGAATTAATATAAGTGCGTGTGTGTATAAGTTTCATCTGATATATCAAATTGTTAATTTGACTTGGGGCTATCCCAAGGATGAACTGTTAATTGATATACAAGGTGTTTTTGATTACTCAATCACAAGACTTAAGGCTATCCATTCAAGGCATAAGGAATGAATCGCACAGCATTATTTTTCGTTCTTATACACAGGGGGAATTGCATATAATGATGACCTGATGTGAATTGCATTAAAGGAAAATCCTTAAATGATTGTTTATGTTTCATGCACATGGTTTTGACAGATTAGACATGAAGTCTTTTGTAAGAGTTTGCCTAACAGGTTGAACCCTTTTATAGTAATGAAGAAATAAAGTTTTTTTTTTTTTTTTACCCGGTTTCCGCACTCATTGGCACCAAGGGCCAAGAGGGACATTACAGGTAACGAAATGGAACTCTCTATCTTTAATTATTTTCGAGTAAAATAATGGACTATTTTTTTTACGATTGTTTAATTCTTGTCCTTTTAATGGTTTAAGTGTTGTCTAAGGCGACCCAATGATGTCGCTGCCTCCATTAATGTTTGCTGTAAGAAGAATACTAATATTGAAGTTCTTAAATTTTATGTTGTTAAAGTTTTAAGTAGCCACCGATCTCCTATCGAATCGTCCGCTTAGAAGAGTCTCCAAAACCTACCATGTTTAACGATTTAGGAGGATTTTCCTGTCTGCAAATCGAGGGTAGTCTTAAGCCTTTAAGGAATCTTGTTTAAGCTCGGTGCCGACAAGGGAAAAACCAGGCGAGTTACATTTAAGAGTTGTTTTGCCAATAGAATGGAAATGAGAGTGGCATTGGTCGCCACAACTTACAAACCCTACACATATTATCGTTGAATCGTAGTTGCAGGTGGGTATCCACGCAGACAGTGGGACCTGAAAAAGAGCCTTCGAATTCTCGATAGCTAAATAACTTCACATTGTTTAAATTAGACCGTGAACGAACATTTTCATCTGTAATATGTTTTAAACCAGTTTGGAGAAGTTGGCAATGTTCATTTTTTAGTGTAAGGATACTACAGTTAGGGTTTAGCCATTGTATATTTCAATGTATATTATAATTTTTTTTCACTATTTATTTTATTAATAGTCAAACGTTTACTTAGATCTCGTAGAGAGTTACCTCATACATATTAGGTTTTTCATATATTCAAGTTCAGATCGCACATTTTACATGTTTACTCTTTGGTGCATCTAAAAAGCTCATAAAAGATAAAAGGTAAAATCCATCGATTAAAGCTGCCTCTATAGATGGCCAGTATGAGGCGCTACCATAAAAAAAAATTACATAGTTATTACCAGCTTTTCTAGTTTTTTCTTCCGACGAGTTTTTGATTTGCTCTAAAAAAAAAAATTTCCGAGTTGCACTTGGCATTTTGGTACCCCTTTTGATACCCAACGTCCCGCAAGAAAAATAGTTAAAAAAGGAAATAAGATTTGGTTAATCGAAACCCATCCAAACAGAATACACCTAAATCTACATTATCATTTGCATCAGGATTTTTTCTGCTTGTTTTTACATAATAAAAATGAATTCTATTCCATCATATCGAGGTTAGCTCTCTTATACATAACAGGATATAAGATAAACATTTACAGCTTCCTTCTACATAACAGGATATAAAATAAATAGTTACAACTTTCCTCTACATAACAGGATATAAAATAAACATTTAGAGCTTTCTTCTACATAACAGGATATAAGATCAACGTTTACACATTAGACAGAACAAAATCAATTTCTTCACTCATACACCAAACCTATGGATCTGCTTTGCCGACTACAGTGGAAACAACCACGTTCCTCTTAGCCGTAGACTAGGTTCAGCTCCCTTGCCTTCTAGTCACCCCCGAGCCAAACCTCCTAGAAGACAGCCAGGACCCCTAACTCCAGTACTCAAAGATTCAATCATACATAGTGATCTTGCCCACAGCAAGTACTCTCTGCAGATTCCTCTTGCCCAACATACTCAGCAGCGTCCTGCCTACACCGTATGCTCTCCTTTTTCTTTGCCTAGGTATTTTCCCAGTAGTCCTCTCCCCTTCCTTCCCGGAATTCCCAGGGATTAATGGTAATCCCCCTTTTTCCGAGGATGTGTCTGTGCTAATTTTCTGCACATCTGACACATTATTAATCAGTTCATGGAGTTAGCTGGTCCTTGTCCACACTGTCTTCTGTAGGTTTCCCCTTTTAACCTCGATGCTTCCACTATACTCGCCACATGCGTAATATGTATATATATTTATAATAAATCACTGTCAAAACTCACAAGGTGTTTATTACATCAGTCCTCCCTAGACTCACTGGCTGGGTCATTAACAGCCATAACTTATTATGCTGAAATATCTAAATTAAAATAATACCATTCAAATAGGAAATTGTCCGAGGGTATTACATCCACACCCCCTTATTTTAAACATTGTCCTCAGTGTTCTTCATTTATTGGTTCGGCAAACAAACTAGGGTACTTTATCTGCATTACGTCCTCTAGTTCCCAGGTTGCCTCCTCGGGGCTAAAGTGCTTCCATTGCACCTTTACTTGAGCGATGACTCGGTTCTGAAGCATCGTCTCTTTTCCTGTCCAGAATGCGTGCAGGTTCCACCTGGAACTCTCCTTCGGGTTCAACCTGTACCACATTCCAATCGATAATGTGAGTTGAGTCATATATATATATATATATTTTTAACAATGAAACATGGAAAACATTGTGTATCTTTAAATGAATAGGCAGGGCCGGCTTGTAAGCTACAGGCCCGATTCTCTCTAGGACTTGGAAGGGTCCGCAAAATCTTGGAGCCAATTTCTTACAGCTCCCCAATTTGAGGGAACTCTTCTTAGGATTGACCCATAGGTACACATGATCGCCTACACAATATTCCTTGTGGTTTCTTTTTTGATTAGCGTAATGCTTTTGCCATTCTTGAGATGCTTTCAGGTTCTTCTGTACTTCATGAACTATTTGCTCCATCTCCTGTAACAGTTCATGTCCAATTAGCACGCGATCCACAGGATTATCCCAACTGACAGGGGTATTACCCTTCCTCCCGTATAGTATTTCAAATGGACTCATTTTTACTGAGGCCTGATAACCGTTATTATAGGCGAACTCTACCAGGTGCAGGTAGTTTTCCCACTGAGTGGGTCTTTTCATGACATACATCCTTAACATGTTTTCGATGGTCTGATTAGTACGTTCTGTTTTCCCATCTGTCTCTGGATGATAACTGGTACTAAAGTTAATCCGAGTTTCTAATCTTGCAAATAAGGACTTCCAGAAGTTGGATGTAAATTTCACATCCCTGTCTGATATTACCATTTTTGGTACGCCATGTAGTCGGAATATCTCTTTTAGAAATATTTCAGCGATATCAGCTGCCTTATGTGTGGATTTTACTCTGATAAAATGAGCATATTTGCTTAATTTGTCCACCACCACCATGATAGAGTCACGTTGTTTCTGTGTTTTTGGCAGACCAGTGATGAAATCTAAGGATATGATCTCCCATTTCCACTGGGGTATCAGCAGAGGTTGCAACAATCCGGCTGGATGTCCATATTCTATCTTAACTTGCTGGCATTCTATGCATTTGGATAGATATTCAATTACATCAGTTTTTAAACCGGGCCAAAAGAACTGCTTCCTCACGGTAGTTACCATCTTTTGGTACCCTGGATGGCTTGCAAAAGGAGGTTTTTGCATCTCATTCATGATCAACAATTTGACTTCTAACACATTAGGTATGTACAACCTATCCTTAAACCAAATAAAACCTTTTTCGTCAATCTTAAAAGCTTCCCTGTCCATTTTTATCTCGGGATTCTGTATCTTACTGAGTAATTCAATATAGTTACTGTCCTGAGTGCTTGCTGCCTTGACCCTGTCCAAGAGGTCACTCCTAGGCTGGCTTGAGCTTAACTTACTAATAACATGAGTCCTTTGACTCAAGGCATCCACAACCTTATTTTCCTTACCTTTTATGTGCTTTACCTCGAAGTCGAACTCGCTGAGGAAGGCCAACCACCTTGCTTGTCAAGCGTTTAGTCCGGACTGTGTGAATAATTTTTTCACACATGTGTTATCTGTTAGTAGCAGAAATTTCCTTCCCAACAGGTAGTGCCGCCACATTTTCAGGGCGTGCACCACCGCGGCCAGTTGTAATTCATGGACCACATAATTACATTCATGTTCTTTCAACTTGCATGATTCGTAACAGACCACATGTCCTTCTTGGGATAACATCCCTCCTACTCCTTCTAAATTAGCATCAGTACAAACAATGTAGTTTTTAAGGGGATCAGCTACCTTTATGACTAGGGCCCTGGTCAGTAATTCTTTAAGTTGGTCAAAGCTTTCTTGACATCTGGAGGTCCAAGTGAACTTCACGCCATTCTTCTGTAAGGAAGTAATGGGGTAAGCAATTTTGGAAAACCCCTCTATAAATATCCTATAATAGCCGGTGAGTCCCATAAATGACCGGATATCAGCCACGTCCTTGGGTACTGGCCAATCGGATATGGCTCGAATTTTCTTGGGGTCCATTGCAATTCCTTCCTCAGATATGACATGTCCCAAGTACTGGATTTCAGTCTTAAAGAATTCACACTTTTCCAATTTGGCATACAGTTGGTGCTCCCTTAGGGTTTGCAATACTGTCCTTAAATGATGCTGATGCTCTTCTTGGTTTTTAGAATAAATCAAGATGTCATCGATGAAAATCAGTACAAACTGATTGAGATACTTGTTAAATATGCCATTCATCAGGCACATGAAAGTGGCAGGGGCATTGGTTAATCCAAAAGGGATTACTACAAATTCGTAATGTCCATAGCGGGTTCTAAAAGCGGTTTTGTTTATGTCCTCACCCTTTATACGGATATGATGGTAGCAAGAACGTAAGTTGAGCTTAGAAAATACCCTTGCAACTCCCACTTGATTGAACAGGTCATTGATTCTAGGCAGGGGATAATTGTTCTTTATGGTTACCTTGTTTAGGTGTCAGTAGTCAATACACAGTCTTAAGGTCCCGTCCTTCTTTTTAACGAACAAGACCGGTGTACCCTAGGGGGAAACACTAGGACTAATGTACCCCTTTTCCAGTAGTTCCTGCAACTGAATCTTTAGTTCAGTTAGCTTTGGAATGCTCATCTGATAAGGCACCTTTGACACCGGTGAGGATCCAGGTAGTAACTCGATAGAGAAATCAATCTCCCTTCGAGGGGACAAGCCGAGTATCTCCTCAGGGAATACATCAGGAAACTCCTCTACGACCGGGTGTTGCTTTATAGAGGTCTGGTTTTCTTTTAGGAGAAAGTTGGTAACCTTAACAGCAAAGAGTTTACTTCCTTTCTTCAGGCATTTCTTTAGCTGCATGGCTGAAATATGTCTTACCGAGACAGGTTTAGGAAACCCTCTTAATGTTCGAAGGACTTGGTCTTCGTCAATGTAGGCAAAGGTCTTTTCATAACAGTTCAACACTACCTTGCTAGTTTAGTCTCATCTGAAATTTATTAGTCAAGTCCGGAATGAAATGTAATTTGATTCATGGTTTTTATGTCTAGAAGATACAGAAATAAAAAAAAAACTTTACAAGGGAAATTCCATAGACAACAGATTGGTACACAGGGTTGATAATGTCACTTACAGAGCTTCGACTGACCACTTTTCTTCTTATGCAGGTGCTTCAACCGGGCTTGGCACCAAGCACTCCTTAGGGCCAAAATTTCTAAAGGCAAGTCCAACCAACAAAACAAGGGTCTGAAGTTTAAGCAAAAGAAACAAGGGACTAGCATGGTCCAAGCAATATGCTCACCCCAAGGGAAGGCTTGCATGCCACCTACCTACGGTATTGTGGGTTTAACCCAAATTCCAAACGTGGTGCTTTTTATTTTGAATGAAACGGACCTTACAGTCCTTATCCAAAGTTTTTAAAAAAATCACAGCAGGTGTTATGGCTGATGCAGGGTTCCCAAGAAGAGTTCCACGCTGTCCGCGATCCTGCTGTCATGGGCCACGGTGATGGTTGAGATTCTTCCACCTGAAAGTGGTGAAGCACAAGAGGGGTATCCAGCGTGGCTCGGAATTTTCTTGCCTCCGTCAAAATGTGATGATTACGAGACTCGCAGCTCAGAAATTCACACAGTCTGTGGTGAGGTGTCGCCCTCGCATGGTACACATGCTTTCACTGTGCTTCTTAAAGAAGTAGTACTTCACGGCTTTTGGAAGGATGAATAGCCTTACGCTTGGGAGACTGGTGACTGGTGCAAAAAATCCTCAGGGGTTTTGCAGAATGGGGAAGTGGCACAGGAGCTCATAGCCTGAACCCTATCGCCTCAGGTAAGCTGGTCGTTGCTTCGGCTACCTGCATTTCTATTTTCATGCTTGCACTTTCTTCCTTAAAGGGATTTAACCCCTGTAAATTTCTCGCAGGTATCCGAAGTGTCAATGGGGTAGCTTGGGCGGGTGGAAGTTCTGGTAAGTGATGTTATCATCGTTCGTGGGGATGTCTTTGACCTGTGGTTTGTCCATCAGATGGGTTTTTATTCTTGTGTCTGCTTGTAAGGGAATAAGTTTGTGGTTTCTCGAGGTGCATGGCACCCACGCCACGTTGTGGCAGACTGGCTTAAAGAAACGTCTCCTTCACTGTGGTAAGAATTGAGACTAGCGGATGGCTGTGAGCCCTCCTTACTGTAAGGCACCCTTTTTTAATTAACGACCTTAAGCCGAGGACTGAGGTTCGGCTAACGAAATGGAACTCTCTGTCTTTAATTATTTCCGTGTAAAAGAATGGACTCTTTTTTTTATATTGTTTAATTCTTGTCCTTTTAATGGTTTAAGTGTTGTCTAAGGTGACCGAATGATGTCGCTGCCTCCATTAATGTTTGCTATAAGAAGAATACTGATATTGAAGTTCTTAAATTTTATGTTGTTAAATTTTTAAGTAGCCACCGATCTCATATCGAATCGTCTAGTTCGAAGAGTCTCCAAATGATTTAGGAGGATTTTCCTGTCTGCAAATCGAGGGTAGTCTTAAGCCTTTAAGGTGTAAAATACCTCTTATACCTCAATGTCGAAAGTGTGAAAAATGGGTAAATATTTTGTTTATCGTTGTTACCACAAGTGAGTCAAACATATTAGCGGAATACTTTTCTTACATCAAGTGGCATTTTAAGGAAGTATGTTCAATTAAATTTGAAAGATGTCAAAACCACACGTATTGTAACACAATTGTGTGATAAATTTACAACCACTTTGCAGAAAACAAACATGCCATTGAATACTGTAACATCCCCTAAAATTAGTAAACAATACAAGACAATTAAAACCTTCCTTGCAAGTACACCAACTAGTGCTACTTCCAAAAGACTCTAGAGTTCAATCTAACTCTCACGAGGAACTTGCAACATTGCATTCAATCATGCCACATCCATCCATATAAATGCCTAATCTTTGACACAATCATTTATTAATTTGATTCTTACAAAAATTCTTATCCATGAACTGAAATCAATTCCTTATCATAGTATAACACTCTTTACCTTAAGATTTGCAAAAGTTTTCATCATCTATTGCATTTAACAGAACACTATGTGTGTAACAAAATTGATTATAATAGTTTATTGATTCTACGATATCAAAATCCATTACAAGGTGGCAAAACAGCATCACTCGTACCCAAACAAACCGAGGAAAGGAAAACATTCAAGCACATGAAAATGAGACAACACAAATGTACGTGGTTCGCCCAATCCTTGGGCTACGTCTACCAAAGAAAGTCACAACCTGTGACTTTTATTTCATTAAAAAAGGTTATAAATCTGCAACTTCCAGGTTGCTACAATTTTCTTTCTACCATTCTCGTAGACTCTCCTTTTGAGAGTATCTCTAATCCATCCCTGATGAGCTTGGTTAATAAATTTATGTAATAGCGATGGGTGAACCAAAATAGATTAATCATGTATAACCAAGTTTGCTCTTGGTTGTAAAACTCCTTTGTACTTAAACCATACTTTTAATGTCATTAACATACTATGGACCACCCCATACATTAAATCCATATATGTACAATGAATATCACTATTTCACACGTATGTTCTAACTTGTAGTATACTTACATTTAACACTTTCATTAGCCGTTCATAGTAAACTTCTCTCTATCCATGGAAACCTTGTAAATATAAAAGTATCTCCAACCCATTTTATGTTTAAAACATTTTTCTTCAATTTAAACCCTTTTTTTTAAGGCAGAAATAAAGCCTACCAGCCCAAGGGATTAAAAAGTTTTGCTTCAATTTAAACCTTCTTTGAAGGCAGAAATAAAATCTCCTTTTTGCTTCAATTTAAACCTCCTTAAAGGCAGAAATAAAACCCACGTTTTGCTTCAATTTAAACCTTCTCTGAAGGCAGAAATAAAATCTAGGTTTTGCTTCAATTTAAACCTCTTTAAAGGCAGAAATAAAACCTATGTTTTGCTTCAATTTAAACATTTTTAAAGGCAGAAATAAACTCTACGTTTTGCTTCAATTTAAACCCTTTTAAAGGCAGAAATAAAATCTACGTTTTTCTTCAATTTAAACCTTTTTAAAGGCAGAAATAAACTCTACGTTTTGCTTCAATTTAAACCCTTTTAAAGGAAGAAATAAAATCTACGTTTTTCTTCAATTTAAACCCTTTTAAAGGCAGAAATAAACTCTACGTTTTGCTTCATTTTAAACCCCTTTTTTTAAGGCAGAAATAAAGCCTACCAGCCCAAGGGTTTAAAACGTTTTGCTTCAATTTAAACCACTTTAAAGGCAGAAATAAAATCTACGTTTTTCTTCAATTTAAACCTTTTTAAAGGCAAAAATAAAATCTACGTTTTTCTTCAATTTAAACATTTTTAAAGGCAGAAATAAAACCCATGTTTTGCTTCAATTTAAACCCCCTTTTTTTAAGGCAGAAATAAATCCTACCAGCATAGACAAAGGGATTTAAAATCACATAACCATGAAAATAATGACCTCGCTAACCCATACAACCTACCATAATGACGTCCTTTCTTTCCAAAGAATTCAAGTCTGGAAAAAGGGGGACTCAGAGTTACTTTTCTAGGTAAGAGATGCGACTCAGTCTTATTGACGCCACCCCATCCTCATGCCTCGCACACAGAGGTTAAAGTTTTCTTATGTGAAAAGTTTAATAACAGAAAAACTTAATATCCAACTAGTCATATGGAAGCCCTGTTGATACGATCCATGCGACTGCATAAAAAAAATAAAAATCCCTTCAACCAAGTTCAAAAGCCCATACGCCGCCAGCAGTATAGGGCATAAGACCCAGCAATATATATATTTATATTACGCCAGGGTAGGATTTATAGACTCGGCTTCTATAAAATCTAGAAGAGGGTGAGGATAATATATACATGTATATATAAACGAAAACACCAAAACCCACAGTGCAAAAAAAACACATACCCAGGAGTGGACGCAGTCAAATGTAATCACATGTGTTGATGGCTCCTGGGACGGTGCTGCTCTCTCCATAATTATCTTGATCTACGATTTTCGAGCTGATAAGTGGACACTTATTACAGTGCAGACATGGGAGTTTTCGCCTAAAACCTCCAAATGATTGAGGAGGCGCACCCACTCTAGTGGTTCCTCTCAAACAAACAAAAAGGCCAATCCTTCCCTTAACGGAAGCGAATTACCTCTACAGCAAGAGACCGCCCGTTTTCTAGCAGAATGCCCAAATATATCCTGGTAGAGACCATAACGTCTCCATAATTAATGATTACCGATTTCAGGTAACGCCTCCTTAATCGGCTACTGTAATTCAGGATAAAAATAAACCCCCCCATACTCAACGTCTCTCCATGGTCAAAGTAAAACTTGGGAAGAAATTAATGTCTCCATAATCAGTGGCCGTAAATCAAGTAATGGTCTCCATAATCAGTGGCCGTAAATCAAGTAATGGTTTCCAAAACTCTAGCCTACTTCCACAATAAGAGGGAATTCATTAATACATATGTGATATGTCAAATAGGGAATAATATATATATATCCATATGTGTAATTGCTTTTTGACATAATCTCTAGCAATATTTCTCTCATGTATGTAAGGTTCTTTATATATATTATTCCAGAGATTCCTTTTAATATATATATAATTCTCTTATATATCTGCATACAATAATGCTCCACCATTATGTGCAGGTCATTCTTATATATATTTAATACAATTCTTATATATATTTAACCTCAGAAGTTCCTGTTTATTTTATATATATATATATATATATATATATATATTTACCTAAAGTTTCTTTTTAATCCTTTGGTGGTTTTCCCCTGTTCCTTCTATTGAGTTAATGACTACTTGACCCTTTTGTGTCAAAGTCAAAAAGATGGTAATTCTCTTTTAACATAGCTTAATTATACTCATAGCTAATGGCTAGGCTAGGGTAGTATTTTGAGCTAATTCTGGTAGTAAATTAGGAATCCCTAACCATACTCTTTTGCCCTTATACGTTCAATTTTCCCGTCAGTAAGATGTGTCTACGGCCTAAACCTACGACTTGAAACTTAGGATGTATTAATTTCAAGGTCTTACTGGTGGGGCCTTGGCCTTGGGCTCCTCACCAAAAGACAAATACAATAATCTTCAAAATTTACATAGCATTCAAGGGTTTACAAGAGGCACATTACATCCTCCCCCCCTAAAATTAACACCGTCCTCAGTGTTCTTGTGCTTCAACCATTTCCCTCGTATCCTGAGTCATCTTTTTTTTTTCTTTTCATCTCTTCATTCTGAACCCTAGAGATCGTTTGGTACTTCTCAAGTCCCCATCATTGAAGACCTACAATTACCTGCACAAGGTTCGGGTCTAGCCAAAAATTTTCTCAACAATTCATGTTCAAAAATTGTAATTCAATTAAACATATGCCATAGATTCTTTTTCTTTGTAATAATATGCAACTTTTTGGTGTCCCTTTATGCCATGATCTCCAATCATTTTCATAATGCAAATAAAACATGATTACTCCCCTTTTTCGTTGGTTTTATCTCCAACATTTGGTCAATTAGGTCGTCCTCTACCTGAGGAACCATTTTTCACATTAAGCAATATAACAGTCTTTTGGAAAAGTCATTTAACATGTTTTTATGTTCGTTATGTTTTTCCAAACTCCTTTTGAGTTTTCTTTTTCCTTTTTCTGGTGTGGACTTACAATAATTCTGAGGTTACTCTCCTCAATGACATCAAACAGCGTCCTGTCTTTCCAGATGTCCAAATTTTTTGCCTAGGTCTTTTGCCACACCATATGCCTAACACCAATGTGCTCTCGCGGCAATCACTTGCCTAACGCCATTGTTCTCCTGCAGCATATATGCCTAACACCAGTGTGCTCATGCGACAATCACTTTCCTAACACCACGGTGCTCACGCAGCATCCAAAATTTTTTCCTTGTTTGTATTTGTATGAAATTTAACCTTGATTATAGCAACGCACATGGTGCTTTCATGACTTTATTGTCATTTTCCCGATTCATGAATCAACTTACATAGTCAGTCAAAGCATTCATTGATAACCCAAAATTGCAATAATCAATTTTTCATAAACTGCATCGATTTTTTATTTTTTATTTTTTTATTTTTTAATCGTCATTCACAAGTTACACATCCTTGTAAACAAGCAAAAAACAAAATTACTCCTTACTCCTCTTTGTGAGTAATTGAGCATAACTTACATACACAGGCAGATTTATGTACCATAATGTACTCCGATGTAGCAATGGTCATAATCTCGGTGAAGTCTCCTTATCTATGGCAACAAATATTCTCTAACGGTCGTCTCCAACCGATAGTGTTCCTGGCCTATCTTGCCATGTTAGTATGTAACATTATACAACATTCATCAACTCATTGATTTTTTTAACATCAATATCTTTAGATAATCAAATCCATATAGGCTCTTAAAATACAAATCTTAACATCATCCAAGCAACAATAATGTTATCAAATTCTTAATGGTTTTTAACCACAAGATTACCAACAAGATCCTTCAATTTAGCACTAGAACCAATTCTAGGGTTCTAGCTAGAATTTACAATTAGACATATGATAGTAATCCAACAAATTGTCTATTTGTCTACTAGATCAGTACCCAAAAATGAAAGTACCATCCATGGGCTAATCAAAACACAAGACAGTTCAAGATCAAAACTCAAATCCAAGCACAAGGACCCAATCCTAGAACATTCACAATATAAGAGCACAACTTTAGCAATTATGACGCTGGTACTCGTAACTATACAAAAACATTTCAGTATGTAAAACATCATTCACCAATCTCCAAAATATCCCTAGCAAGATCAACATAGATCGAGATGTACATTTGCCAATAAGGATTTTCAATGCTCAATCCAACAATGTCAGGATTTAAAAGAGATACTGTGGGACTTGCATTTATATTTGTCACTTTAGTGAACAAGCAATAGGTTTTAAAACACAAAACTTCAATACCTCTATTATTGGATTTTTTTACCACAAAAATTATTATTAACTTTCAATCCTCCATTCTACTACGAGTTGAAGAAATGTGCCAAGCATTCTTTAAGCATTAAATCGGATCCTTAATATTCAAATTGCAAGGGAGGAGATTAAGTGTTAAAAGAAAAAACTCACCAATAATCCAGATTTCAAATAATATAATTTCAGCAAACAAATTTAGAATTGTTACCTCATTAAATTTGGAAGCCAAATAAGGATTCTCATCTCAATACTCAACCACAAGGTCAATGGATTTCATATATCAGCAGCAATTCCAAATGTTATCCATCAGTTTCAATGGCCAATAAACTCAGATGTGAAACAAATGATACAAATGTTGAACACAAGGTTGTTGGAGGATTCACGGCATTCATTTTCAATATGCGATGACTTAGATAACAAAGCAATTCTTCAATAGTGCTAATGTTGAAAAACTGAGATTTACTGCTTGCTGGTTTAAATGAACAATTTGTGTTTTTCACTTCAGCCGGTTTTGCATAGGCTTGA
>LPNX010741244.1:11556-34373 GCA_001517045.1 Pseudotsuga menziesii | reverse complement strand
TATATATATATATATATAGTACTTATAAAGTACATATGCAACAATAATGCTCTTCTATACTATGTTCTATATATATATATATATATTTACCTGAAGTTTTTTTTTAATCCTTTGGTGGTTTTTTCCCCTGTTCCTTCTATTAAGTTAATGACTACTTGACCCTTTTGTGTCAAAGTCAAAAAGATGGTAATTCTCTTTTAACATAGCTTAATTATACTCATAGCTAATGGCTAGGCTAGAGTAGTATTTTGAGCTAATTCTGGTAGTAAATTACGAATCCCTAACCATACTCTTTTACCCTTATACGTTCAATTTTCCCGTCAGTAAGATGTGTCTACGGCCTAAACCTACGACTTGAAACTTAGGCTGTATTAATTTCAAGGTCTTACTGGTGGAGCCTTGGCCTTGGGCTCCTCACCAAAAGACAAATACAATAATCTTCAAAATTTACATAGCATTGAAGGGTTTACAAGAGGGACATTACATAAGGAATCCTGTTTAAGCCTCATGCCGACAAGGCAGAAACCAGGCGAGTTACATTTAATATCTTTTTTGCCAATAGAATGGAAACGACAGTGGCATTGGTCGCAATAGCTTACAAACCTTACACATATTATCGTTGAATTGTAGTTGTGGGTGGGTATTACACGAAAACGTCCTTAGTTTTGCAGAGGAAAAACGCCGGAGCAAGCCCACGCAGATAGTGGGACCTGAAAAAGAGCCTTCGAATTCTCTATAGCTAAATAACTTCACACTGTTTAAATTAGACCATGAACGGACATTTTCATCCGTAATATGTTTTAAACCAGTTTGGACAAGTCGACAATGTTCATTTTTTAGCGTAAGGATACTACGGTTAGGGTTTAGCCATTGTATATTTCAATGTATATTATAATGTTTTTTTTCACTATTTAATTTATTAATAGTCAAACGTTTACTTAGATCTTGCACGAAGTTACCTCATACATATTAGTTTTTTCACATATTCAAGTTTAGATCGCACATTTTACATGTTTACTCTTAGATGCATCTAAGAAGCTCATAAAAGATAAAAGGTAAAAACCAGCCATTAAAGTTGCCTCTACAGATGGCCGGTATGAGGCGCTACCATAAAAAAAAATTTACATAGTTATTACCAACTTTTCTAGTTTTTTTTTCCTACGAGTTCTTGATTTGCTCTTTAAAAAAAATTTCCCCGGTTGCACTTGGACTTTTGGTACCCCTTTTGATACCCAACATCTCGTAAGAAAAATAGTTAAAAAAGGAAATAAGATTCCGTTAATCGAAACCAAACCAAATAGAATACACCTAAATCTACATAATCATTTGCATCAGGATTTTTCCTGCTCGTTTTTACATAATAAAAATGAATTCTATCCGAGCATATCCAGGTTATCTCTCTTATCCATAACATTATATAAGATAAACATTTACAGCTTCCTTCTACATAACAGGATATAAAATAAATAGTTACAGCTTTCTTCTACATAACAGGATATAAGATCAACGTTTACACATTAGACAGAACAAAATAAATTTCTTCACTGATACACCAAACTTTTGGATCTGCTGCGCCTACTACAGTGGAAACAGCCACGTTCCTCCCAGCCGTAGACTAGGTTAAGCTCCCTTGCCTTCTAGTCACCCCCGAGCCAAACCTCCGAGAACACAGTCGGGACCCCTAACTCCAGGACTCAAAGATTCGATCATACATGGCGATCTTGCCCACAGCAAGTACTCTCTGTAGAGTCCTCTTGCCCATCATACTCAGCAGCGTCCTACCTACACCATATGCTCTCCTTTTTCTTTGCCTAGGTATTTTTTAATGTTTACACGTTAAAAGAAATACATAGCTGAAATGTCTCTCTATTTTGAAACAACTGAACTGTACTAAAGAAATACCTTGTCTTAAAGGGATTTAAGCTACCAAATGAGAAACTGTACCTCTTGAGCTCAAGCTCAAGGCATGAAAAACATTTCGTAGTACTGTATATTAGGGTTCATACAAATCATTTTCATATGTTTATTGAACTATAATTTTTTATTTTATATGGGAAGATTTTGATTTAATTCTATCTAAACAATGAAAAACATGTCCACTTTTTTATTGTTGGTTGGAACTAAAACATATTCTTTTTTCATAACCATGCATGAACCAAGATAACCAATACACATGTACAAACTAATTTCTTTACAAATTATTTCAATCTAACATTAAATACATATATACTATTAGCAACGACAACTAGTGGGAGTTTCTTTTTCTATGTAACCCTGTTAAAAAATAGAGACATAATTTTCCTTAAACATGAATTTAGTTGTGGTTGATAGAATGCCCTCTCCTATAATTCTAGACATATGCATCTTCCCTAAAAGACTATTGTTAGGGGCTTGGAAAGAGGGAAAAAAGAATTTCATTGTAGCGTTTTAACCTCTACTCACAGCGAACCAAATGTTGGAGTATCGGTACTACCTCTGTATGGTAATGTATTAAAACTATACGGTGGGAATCTATTTTGTTCAAGCAATGTAAAGCAATATAGTGTGTGGGCCACTATTCAAATTGAATAAAATCCTAGGGAACAAAATATTATCCACACTAGACACAATGAAACATAATCCAAATCCATAGTTAAATTGAGTGGCCATCACAAGTTTCTCTATATATACAATTTAAGAAGCAATGACCAGATAATTGATTCAATATATAATTTGTGACCTCTTTCAGT
This sequence comes from Pseudotsuga menziesii, assembly GCA_001517045.1. Taxonomy (NCBI): domain Eukaryota; kingdom Viridiplantae; phylum Streptophyta; class Pinopsida; order Pinales; family Pinaceae; genus Pseudotsuga; species Pseudotsuga menziesii. Next base: position 31,644 of record LPNX010741244.1, on the reverse strand, counting down.
GATTTCTTGGAGGAATGACCAGATGAATTATGAGGTATCTCCCAGTTTTTGGGGCATGTCCCTTTTTCCAAGATTGGAACAAAATACCTTAGGAAACTTTCTAGATGCGTTTCTAGAGCTTGAGTTGGACACCTTTTGTCTAGACTACATCCAGAGCATGTCCCTTTTTCTAGGATTGGAACAAAAGACCATAGGAAATGTTCTAGATTCGTTTCTAATGATGGAGTTGGACACTTTTTGTCTAGACTACATCGAAGACAAAAATTCGATATACTACACATAAAGAACCTTCCAACTATGCAAGTATCTCCACAATGACATTCGGTGAGGAAGTTATGCATTTCCCAAATACACCTATGCACTTGAAAACAACCGAAGTGAGTGAATTGAATACCGTCTACTATTTCCCACAAATGTGGAACTAGTCATGTGCACTGAATTTAAAGAACAATTTGAAGGCTCTAAAATACTAACCCTAATAAGGATTTGATGAGTCTACAGATAGTGAAGCTAATTCTGTAAGGTTCTCTGGCAATGTTTATTATGAGATAGTTCGAAGGGAACGGGTTCAATTTTATGGTGTTCTAGTGTCCATAGCTATGCAATAATTAGAAAGTTAATATTAGAGCAAAACCAAGGAGGGAGGCCGTGGAATACTAATTAGAGTTAATATTAGAGCCTAACCAAGGAACTAGGAGGCCATGCAGTAGTAGTTCTTGCCACACTGTTAAAGGTAAAACCATATTGAGTACCAAGTTCTATGTTTTTTCATTTAATTCTAGAGAATAGAATAGAAAGGAATAGACCTCTCCACAATGTTAAAGCTAACTGCATATTGAGTACCACCTTCCTTCTATTTTCATTTCATTTTAGAGGATAAAAGAGAGATTCACAGTCCTCTAGCTTGTGGATGCATTTTAGTTCATTTGTGTTATTCATGTGAATGTGTATGGCTGCAAAAGACTTCTAAACGTTAAATTAGACTTCCACCTCATACAGAGTTGTAGTGCAAGCTAAGGTATTCAATAGCAGGCCAATGGACGAATGTGACTTAAACATTCCATTTCTCCAAATAGAGTGGAGGTTGAAATCTGATTATATACATGACAATTTGGATGCCCTGTATCATTCTAAAGAAAGTATATAATATCTTGGCACTTTAATGATCTTATAGCTTTTACAAGTAAATTTCATAACAAAGCATACTTGAATGATTTTTGAAAATACGTCATTTTAGGTAGTCTTAAGATAGACCAAAACCAGTAAAAATAAGATCTCTCAACAATATATTGGAAGCGTGACTTTTATCAAAATTCTTAGCATGGGTTACAATGCCTTGCCCTATATCAATGTAATGCTCAGATAAGAAACACTCCCATACTTATACAGTGGGCATTATGAAGAGGAAGACATTATCCATGGTATCAAACAAAATCAACACCTTAAAACAAACTAAACCAGAATAAGTAACTACTCATGAATGCTATGGAAATGAAATCAAATTCTAAGCGCATCCGAGGCAAAGTCTACCTCAAAACGATCCAACAACACACTCTCCCTCTGAACTTGAAAGACAGATATTGGCTTTCTCTTCTGTTTTTGCTTGCGATACACGCTCCATCTATTTCCTCTTTTCTTTTCGCTTTCAGGATGGTAAAGTTCGTGCCTGGTAATAAATTATCTTATAGAAGATCTGTTTTAACCAACATTGGCAAGACTCTAACTCGGTATGCACTTTCACTTTCTCTAACCTTTTTAATGAAACAGTAGTATTGTGTGTTTTGTTATGTTTCCGGTAGTGCTCGTTGGTTTTGTGTTCATTTCAGAAGGAAACTATAAAGAAACGTCAACGTATAATTCTTTTGTTCTCTGGCTTGGTTTGATGCAGGGAATTGAGAAGTTATGCAACGGTGGTGGGAGGACAGCCGGTGGGGTCGCAGCAGCATTCAAAAGCGGCAGAACCTGTGCAAAAGGAAGAAAAGGCTTTCTGGATGAGAGATCCGGCCATCGGCGATTGGATTCCAGAAGACCACTTCGGTGAGATCGACCCCGTAGATCTAAGAGAGAAGCTCCTTCTGTCTAGAAAGTACAAGACGCCATAAAAGATAACGCAAAATAACAGATCGTCACCTTACCTTAATCAGAGTGAAATAAGGATTCGGAAGATTATTTAGGGGCCATCTTTCATAAATGGTGTTCTGAATTTTGTAGAAATAAATGATAGACATGTGAGGCATTATGCTAAGTGTTATGAATATATTTGCAAACATCTCAAATTTTACTGCATTTAATTTTATTATGATACTCAAATCATTTTTATTTCATTTTTAGATATATATATATATTATATTATTAAAACATTTGTGAAAAACAAAATTAAAATAATGATGATTTAAAAAAATAAATAATGTGAATCAATGTAGAATCACTTCAGTTGGAGGTTTATTATGCGTCCATAATAGACTTAGGATTATAGATGCTGGAAAAATTTTCATGTACAAAATACTATTTTGAATGTTTTTCTTATTGAAATTCAAACTACTCCACTTTGAGCTCTATGTTACACTTCTCCAACATATTGCAGTGAAAGAAGCCCACCTCTTTAAATACTGGAATTTATTAGAAAGTTGAGTCTAGGACAACCACATTACAAAGATGGTTGGCATACAATCCATTGCTTTATTTTTTACCTTTTAAAAAGAATAGAAACTATTTCCATATATCAATCAGCTTTAATAGTGTGATTGTGTAAATATTGTTTTTAAAAAATATAAAAACCATGAAAAATTGAATAATACATTAAACATTCATAATTTAAAAATTAATACTGACATAATATAAAGAAAGACTCTATCAGTATTTCACCATGAAGGCCTTCGTATCACCATGAAGGCCTTTGTAAAACAATGAGCATACACAAACATTTACATGATGAAAGTCAAATCTAAACTGAAATGATAGAAGAAGAGGTGAAAATGATGCAAAATTTCAACTAAAAGTACCATTACTCAAAGAGCATAATCAACTATACAAATCAGGCCTTACACATTTGATACAAAACATGCGACAATTTTTAGAATTCATTGTGAAAGACATCACTTCACCAAGCATCCATTCTTGCATTCATCCAACTCATTAAACATTTGTCTTATCTCATTATTTTATTGAGCCAAATGCATACATCCTTCTAGCAGTTAGATCCATCAAACTCTTTTGAGGCTATTATAAATAAGTAACACACACATGATTACCCAGATTTAATTTTTAACAACTTGCTATTTTTCACACATTCATAAGAGGTGATTACAGTTTGAACACTTACAATGGTTGATTGCATAAGATAAATGCGATCAAGGTTTGAATTATTTTAAAACCTCACAAATTCAAAACAAAGGACATAATGTGGAAGTGTCCCTTTGCTTTAAAAAAACATGAAATCTTTTAAATAAAGATAGGTACTATAGTTTGAGCTCAAGGCATGAAAAACTTTTCATAATAGTGTTGTATTTAAGACCATAAAAATTATCATGCATGTGTTTGCTGAACCTTTACGTTTGATTTCTTATGACATGAAGACATTTCCTTTATTTTAGCTGTTATAACTACAACATATAGTTTGTTTATAACCATGCATTGAAAAAGGTAGCAATAGATATATACAAATGAATTTCTCAACAAATTATTTTAAACCTAAGACTAAAACCATAAATCTTAGTATTAATGATAAGTCTATGACATAAGTGTAAATCTCTTTATATATTTATTGGCCTTCTGAACTAGAGACACAAATCCCCTCAAACTTAAATGTAGTGGTGATTAAGTGAACTCCTTCATCTATAATTCCATAAACATCTTGTGAAACTTGAAAAATAAAAACAAATGTTCAAGGAGCATTTTATGCTAAACACATAATTAACCAATAAAGAAAGATTTAATAGATTTTGTTTTGTTTCTTGTTGATCTCGGATAAATATTTCTCCTTGCTGATACACATTTGACTTCGTAATGTCCTGTTTCCTGTGACATCATTTCATATACACTAAAGGATAAAAATTTGTTATGATCATTGAAATTTATATCTACGAGCATGCCACAATTAAGGTTTCGAAAACAATCGAGCATACATTTACATAAAGCAAGCCAATCTAAAATTAAATGATAGAACCATTTTCGAGACTTATGCATTATAATAAAATATTCTCCAAAGTACATGTCCTACAATTCACAAAGCATTCATCGTATTTCATTATTTTATTCATCTAAATACATTTATTCTCCTGGACGTTTGTTTCACAAAACTCTCTGTCACATGGTTATAATTAAACTACTCAGAGATCTTCCCAATTAATGTTTTGAAAACATCTTAATGTTCACACATTCAAAAGACAATTATAATTTGAATAAGGATAATGATTGGTAGTATATATAGCTGTGATTAACGAGGTTTGGTCTTTTTTAATGTTCACACATTAAATACAAGAAATACATAGCTGAAATGTCTCTCTATTTTGAAAAAAATGAAATGTAGTAAAGAAATACCTTGTCTTAAAGGGATTTAAGCTACTAAATGAGAAACTGTACCTCTTGAGCTCAAGCTCAAGGCATGAAAAAAATTTCGTAGTAATGTATATTAAGGTTCATACAAATCCTTTTCATATGTTTATTGAACTATAATTTTTTATTTTATATGGGAATATTTTGATTTAATTCTATCTAAACAATGAAAAACATGTCCATTTTTTTTTTGTTGGTTGGAACTAAAACATATTCTTTTTTCATAACCATGCATGAACCAAGATAACCAATAGACATGTACAAACTAATTTCTTTACAAATTATGTGAACTACCTCCAAAATTGTCAAAAATATGTACTTTTTTTTTCTTTTCTTTTTCTTTTTGTGTCTTTAAAACAAGGCATATACTCATCATAGCTTCCTAAAAATACCTGAGAGGTGAGGCCTTGGCATTAAGAGTTCGTTTAGTCTCATCTGAAATTTATTAGTCAAGTCTGGAATGAAATGTAATTTTATTCATAGTTTTTATGTCTAGAAGATACAGAAATAAAAAAAAAACTTTACAAAGGAAATTCCATAGACAACATATTGGTACACAGGGCTGATAATGTCACTTACAGAGCTTCGACTGACCACTTTTCTTCTGATGGTAGGTGCTTCAACCACGCTTGGTACCAAGCACTCCTCAGGGCCAAAATTTCTAAAGGCAAGTCCAACCAACAAAACAAGGGTCTGAAGTTTAAGCAAAAGAAACAAGGGACTAGCATGGTCCAAGCAATATGCTCGCCCCAAGGGAAGGCTTGCATGCCACCTACCTACGGTATTGTGGGTTTAACCCAAATTCCAAACACGGTGCTTTTTATTTTGAATGAAACGGACCTTATAGTCCTTATCCAAAGTTTTTAAAAAAATCACAGCAGGTGTTATGGCTGACGCAGGGTTCCCAAGAAGAGTTCCACGCTATCAGCGATCCTGCTGTCATGGGCCACGGGGATGGTTGAGATTATTCCACCTGAAAGTGGTGAAGCACAAGAGGGGTATCCAGCGTGGCTGGGAATTTTCTTGCCTTTTGATGATTACCAGACTCGCAGCTCATAAATTCACAGAGTCTGTGGTGAGGTGTCGCCCTAGCATGGTACACATGCTTTCACTATGCTTGTTAAAGAAGCAGTACTTCGCGGCTTTTGGAAGGATGAAAAGCCTTCTCGGAGGCTCTGTCAGTTCATTGTTCTACTCAACGCTTGGGAGACTGGTGCAAAAACTCCTCTGGGTTCTTTTAGAAAAGGGAAGCGAAACATGAGCTCAGGTGTTGCTTCGGCTACCTGCCTTTCTATTTTCATGCTTGCACTTTCTTCCTTAAAGGGATTTAACCCCTGTAAATTTCTTGCAGGTATCGAGAGCAGGAATGGGGTAGCGCGGGCGGCTGGCAGTTCCGGTAAGTGATGTTATCATCCTTCGTGGCGATGTCTGTTGAACTATGGTCCGTCGGTCAGAGGGGTTTTTATTCTTGTGTCTACTTGTAAGGGAAGAAATTTGGGATTTCTGGAGGTGCATGGCACCCACGCCATGTCATGGCAGACTCGCTTAAAGTAACGTCTCTTTCACTGTGGTAAGTCTTGAGACTTGCGGACGGCTGTGAGCCCTCCTTACTGTAAGGCGCCCTTTTTTAATTAACGGCCTTAAGCCGAGGACCGAGGTTCAGCTAACGAAATGGAACTCTCTGTCTTTAATTATTTTAGCGTAAAAGAATGGACTGTTTTTTTTACGATTGTTTAATTCTTGTCCTTTTAATGGTTTAAGTGCTGTCTAAGGCGACCCAATGATGTCACTGCCTCCATTAATGTTTGCTGTAAGAAGAATACTGATATTGAAGTTCTTAAATTTTATGTTGTTAAAGTTTTAAGTAGCCACCGATCTCCTATCGAATCGTCCAGTTCTAAGAGTCTCCAAACCCTACCATGTTTAACGATTTAGGAGGATTTTCCTATTTGCAAATCGAGGTAGTCTTAAGCCTTTAAGGAATTATGTTTAAGCCCGGTGCCGACAAGCGAAAAACCAGGCGAGTTACATTTAAGAGTTGTTTTGCCAATAGAATGGAAACGAGAGTGGCATTGGTCGCCACAACTTACAAACCCTACACATATTATCGTTGAATCGTAGTTGCAGGTGGGTATTACACGAAAATGTCCTGAGTTTTGCACAGGAAAAACGCCGGAGCAAGCCCACGCAGACAGTGGGACCTGAAAAAGAGCCTTTGAATTCTTGATAGCTAAATGACTTCACACTGTTTAAATTAGACCCTGAACAGACATTTTCATCCCTAATATGTTTTAAACGAGTTTGGAGAAGTCGGCAATGTTCATTTTGTAGCGTAAGGATACTACGGTTAGGGTTTAGCCATTGTATATTTCAATGTATATTATAATTTTTTTTTTCACTATTTAATTTATTAATAGTCAAACGATTACTTAGATCTGGCACAGAGTTACCTCATACATATTAGGTTTTTCATATATTCAAGTTCAGATCGCACATTTGACATGTTTACTCTTTGATGCATCTAAAAAGCTCATAAAAGATAAAACGTAAAAGCCAGCCATTAAAGTTGCCTCTACAAATGGCCGGTATGAGGCGCTACCATAAAAAAAAATTTACATAGTTATTACCAGCTTTTCTAGTTTTTTCTTCCTACGAGCTCTTGATTTGCTCTAAAAAAAAATTTGCCCGGTTCCACTTGGCCTTTTGGTACCCCTTTTGATACCCAACAACCCGCAAGAAAAACAGTTAATAATCATTTGCATCATGATTTTTCCTGCTCGTTTTTACATAATAAAAATGAATTCTATCCCAGCATGTCCAAGTTAGATCTCTTATACATAACATGACATAAGATAAACATTTACAGCTTCCTTCTACATAACATGATATAAAATAATCAGTTACAACTTCCTTCTATATAACATGATATAAAATAAACATTTAGAGCTTTCTTCTACATAACAGCATATAAGATCAACTTTACACATTAGACAGAACAAAATAAATTTCTTCACTCATACACCAAACCTATGGATCTGCTGACTACAGTGGAAACAACCACGTTCCTCCCAGCCGTAGACTAGGTTCATCTCCCTTGCCTTCTAGTCACCCCCGAGCCAAACCTTCGAGAAGACACCCGGGACCCCTAACTCCAAGACTCAAAGATTCGATCATACATGGCGACCTTGCCCACAGTCCTCTTGCCCAGCATACTCAACAGCATCCTTCCTACACCGTATGCTCTCCTTTTTCTTTACCTAGGTCTATGTTAATGTTCACACATTAAATACAAGAAATACATAGCTGAAATGTCTCTCTATTTTGAAAAAAATGAAATGTAGTAAAGAAATACCTTGTCTTAAAGGGATTTAAGCTACTAATCAAGAAACTGTACCTCTTGAGCTCAAGCTCAAGGCATGAAAAAGATTTTGTAGTACTGTATATTAAGGTTCATACAAATCCTTTTCATATGTTTATTGAACTATAATTTTTTATTTTATATGGGAAGATTTTGATTTAATTATATCTAAACAATGAAAATCATGTCCATTTTTTTTTGTTGGTTGGAACTAAAACATATTCTTTTTTCATAACCATGCATGAACCAAGATAACCAATAGACATGTACAAACTAATTTATTTACAAATTATTTCAATCTAACATTAAATACATATATACTATAAGCAAAGACAACTAGTGGGAGTTTCTTTTTCTATGTAACCCTGTTAAAAAATAGAGACATAATTTTCCTTAAACATGAATTTAGTTGTGGTTGATAGAATGCCCTCTCCTATAATTCTAGACATATGCATCTTCCCTAAAAGACTATTGCTAGGGGCTTGGAAAGAGGGAAAAAAGAATTTGATTGGAACGCTTTAAGCTCTACCCACAGCGAACCAAATGTTGGAGTATCGGTACTACCTCCGTATGGTAATGTATTAAAACTATACGGTGGGAATCTATTTTGTTCAAGCAATGTAAAGCAATATAGTGTATGGGCCACTATTGAAATTGAATAAAATCCTAGGGAACAAAATATTATCGACACTAGACACAATGAAACATAATCCAAATCCATAGTTAAATTGAGCGGACATCACAAGTTTCTCTATATATACAATTTAAGAAGCAATGACCCGATAATTGATTCAATATGAAATTTGTGACCTCTTTCAGTGATTTCTTGGAGGAATGAACTCATGAATTGGGATGTATCTCCCAGTTTTTGGGCCATGTCCCTTTTTCCAGGATTGGAACAAAAGACCTTAGGAAACTTTCTAGATGCGTTTTTAGAGCTTGAGTTGGACACCTTTCGTCTAGACTACATCGAGGGCATGTCCCTTTTTCTAGGATTGGAACAAAAGACCTTAGGAAACTTTCTAGATGCGTTTCTAGAGCTGGAGCTCGACACTTTTTGTCTAGACTACATCGAAGACAAAAATTCAATATACTACACATAAAGAACATTCCAACTATGCAAGTATCTCCACAATGAGATTCGATGAGGAAGTTTTTCATTTCCCAAATACACCTATGCACTTGAAAACAACGGAAGTGAGTGAATTGAATGCCCTCTACCATTTCCCACAAATGTGGAACTAGTCATGTGCACTGAATTTAAAGAACAATTTAAAGGCTCTAAAATACTAACCCTAATAAGGATTTGATGAGTCTACTCATAGTGAAGCTAATTCTGTAAGGTTCTCTGGCAATGTTGAATATGAGATAGTTAGAAGGGAATGGGTTCCATTTTATGGTATTGTAGTGTTCCATAGCTATGCAATAATTAGAGAGTTAATATTAGAGGACAACCAAGGAGGGAGGCCATGGAATAGTAATTAGAGTTAATATTAGAGCCTAACCAAGGAACTAGGAGGCCATGGAGTAGTAGTTCTGGCCACACTGTTAAAGGTAAAACCATATTGAGTACCAAGTTTTATGTATTTTCATTTGATTCTAGAGAATAGAATAGAAAGGAATAGCCCTCTCCACAATGTTAAAGCTAACTGCATATTCAGTACCACCCTCCTTCTATTTTCATTTCATTTTAGAGGATAAAAGAGAGATTCACAGTCCTCTAGCTTGTGGATGAATTTTAATTCATTTGTGTTGTTCATGTGAATGTGTATGGCTGCAAAAGACTTCTAAACGTTAAATTAGACTTCCAGCTCATACAGAGTTGTAGTGCAAGCCACGGTATTCAATAGCAGGCCAATGGACGAATGTGACTTAAACATTCGATTTCTCCAAATAGAGTGGAGGTTGAAATCTGATTATATACATGAAAATTTGGATGCCCTGTATCATACTAAAGAAAGTATATAATATCTTGGCACTTTAATGATCTTATAGCTTTTACAAGTGAATTTCATAACAAAGCATACTTGAATGATTTTTGAAAATACATCAATTTAGGTAGTCTTAAGATAGACCAAAACCAGTAAAAATAAGATCTCTCAACAATATATTGGAAGTGTGACTTTTATCATAATCCTTATCATGGGTTAAAATTCCTTTCCCTATATCAATATAATGCTCAGATAAGAAACACTCCCATACCTATACAGTGGGCATTATGAAGAGGCCGACATTATCCATGGTATCAAACAAATCTTGACCTTAAAACAAACTAAACCAGAATAAGTAACTACTCATGAATGCTATGGAAATGAAACCAACTTCTAAGCGCATCCGTGGCAATGTCTACCTCAAAACGATCCAACAACACACTCTCCCTCTGAACTCGAAAGACATATATTGGCTTTCTCTTCTGTTTTTGCTTGCGATACACGCTACATCTATTTCCCATTTTCCTTTCGGTTTCGGGATGGTAAAGTTCGTGCCTGGTAATAAATTATCTTATAGCAGATCTGTTTTAACCAACATTGGCTCGGTATGCACTTTCACTTTCTCTAACCTTTTTAATGAAACAGTCGTATTGTGTGTTTTGTTATGTTTCAGGTAGTGCTCGTTGGTTTTGTGTTCATTTCAGAAGGAAACTATAAAGAAACTTCAACATATAATTCTTTTGTCCTCTGGTTTGGTTTGATGCAGGGAATTGAGAAGTTATGGAACGTCGGTGGGAGGACAGCCGGTGGGGTCGCAGCAGCATTCAAAAGCGGCAGAACCTGTGCAAAAGGAAGAAAAGGCTTTCTGGATGAGAGATCCAGCCACCGGCGACTGGATTCCAGAAGACCACTTCGGTGAGATCGACCCGGTAGATCTAAGAGAGAAGCTCCTTCCGTCTAGAAAGTACAAGACGCCATAAAAGATAACGCAAAATAACAGATCGTCACCTTACCTTAATCGGAGTGAAAAAAATTAAGAATTCGGAAGATTATTTAGGGGCCATCTTTCATAAATTGTGTTCTGAATTTTGTAGAAGTAAATGGTAGGCATGTAAGGCATTATGCTAAGTGTTATGAATATATTTGCAAACATCTCAAATTTTACATTTAATTTTATTAGGGTACTCAAATCATTTTTATTTCATTTTCAGATATATATATTAAATTATTAAAACATCTGTGAAAAACAAAATTAAAACAATGATCATTTATAAAAATAAATAATGTGAATCAATGTAGAATCACTTTAGTTTGAGGTTTATTATGCCTCCATAATAGACTGAGGATTATAGATGCTCCTACTAAATACTATTTTGAATGTTTTTCTTATTGAAATTCAAACTACTCCACTTTGAGCTCTAAGTTACACTTCTCCAAATATTGCAGTGAAAAGCCTACCTCTTTAAATACTGGAATTTACTAGAAAGTTGAGTCTAGGACAACCACATTACATAAGATGGTTGGCATACAATCTACTGCTTTATTTTTTACCTTTTAAAAAGAATAGAATCTATTTGGATATATCAATAAGCTTTAATAGTGTGATTATGTAAATATTGTTTTTAAAGAATATAAAAAACATCAAAAATTGAATAATACATTAAACATTCATAATTTAAAAATTAAGACTGACATAATATAAAGAAAGATTCTATCAGTATTTCACCATGAAGGCCTTCGTATCACCATCAAGGCCTTTGTAAAACAATGAGCATACACAAACATTTACATGATGAAAGTCAAATGTGAATTGAAATGATAGAAGAAGAGGTGAAAATGATGCAAAATTTAAACTAAAAGTACCATTAGTCAAAGAGCATAATCAACTATACAAATCAGGCCTTACACATTTGATACAAAACAAGGCACAATTTTTAGAATTCATTGTGAAAGACATCACTTCACCAAGCATCCATTCTTGCATTCTTCCAACTCATTAAACATTTGTCTTATCTCATTATTTTATTGAGCCAAATGCATTCATCCTTCTAGCACTTAGATCCATCAAACTCTTTTGAGGCTATTATAAATAACACACACATGATGACCCAGATTTAATTTTTAACAACTTGCTATTTTTCACACATTCAGAAGAGGTGATTACAATTTGAACACTTACAATGTTTGATTGCATAGATATATGCCATCAAGGTTTGAATTATTTTAAAACCTCACAAATTCAAAACAAAGGACACAAGGTGGAAGTGTCCCTTTGCTTTAAAAAACATGAAATCTTTTAAATAAATATAGGCACTATAGTTTGAGCTCAAGGCATGAAAAAATTTTCAGAATAGTGTTGTATTTAAGACCATAAAAATGATCATGCATGTGTTTACTGAACCTTTACGTTTGATTTCTTATGACATGAAATTTATTTTATTCTATTTAAACATTCAAGAAGACATTTGCTTTATTTTAGCTGTTATAACTACAACATATAGTTTGTTTATAACCATGCATTGAGAAAGGTAGCAATAGATATATACAAATGAATTTCTCAACAAATTATTTTAAACCTAAGACTAAAACCATAAATCTTAGTATAAATGATAAGTCTATGACATAAGTGTAAATCTCTTTATATATTTATTGGCCTTCTGAACTAGAGACATAAATCCCCTTAAACTTAAATGTAGTGGTGATTAAGTGATCAAGGAGCATTTTATGCTAAACACATAATTAACCAATAAAGAAATATTTAATAGATTTTGTTTTGTTTCTTGTTGATCTGCGATAAATATTTCTCCTTGGTGATACACATTTAACATCGCAATGTCCTGTTTCCTTTGACATCATTTCATATACAATAAAGGATAAAAAGTTGTTATGATCATTGAAGCCAATCTAAAATTAAATGATAGAACCATTTTCGAGACTTATGCATTCTAATAAAATATTCTCCAAAGTACATGTCCTACAATTCACAAAGCATTCATCGTATTTCATTATTTTATTCATCTAAATATATTTATTCTCCTAGACATTGGCTTCACAAAACTCTCTGTCACATGGTTATAATTAAACTACTCAGAGATCTTCCCAATTAATGTTTTGAAAACATGTTAATGTTCACACATTCAAAAGAGAATTATAATTTGAATCAGGATAATGATTGATAGTATATATAGCTGTGATTAAGGAGGTTTCGTCCTTTTTAATGTTAAGACGTTAAATACAAGAAATACATAGCTGAAATGTCTCTCAATTTTGAGAAAAATGAAATGTAGTAAAGAAATACCTTGTCTTAAAGGGAATTAAGCTACTAAATGAGAAACTGTACCTCTTGAGCTCAAGGTGAAGGCACGAAAAACATTTCGTAGTACTGTATATTAAGGTTCATACAAATCCTTTTCATATGTTTATTGAACTATAATTTTTTATTTTATATGGGAAGATTTTGATTTAATTCTATCTAAACAATGAAAAACATGTCCATTTTTTTTTAGTTGGTTGGAACTAAAACATATTCTTTTTTCATAACCATGCATGAACCAAGATAACCAATAGACATGTACAAACTAATTTCTTTACAAATTATTTTAATCTAACATTAAATACATATATACTATTAGCAACGACAACTAGTGGGAGTTTCTTTTTCTATGTAACCCTGTTAAAAAATAGAGACATAATTTTCGTTAAACATGAATTTAGTTGTGGTTGATAGAATGCCCTCTCCTATAATTCTAAACATAATTTGATTAGAATGTTTTAAGCTCTACCCACAGGGAACCAAATGTTGGAGTATCGGTACAACCTCGGTATGGTAATGTATTAAAACTATACGATGGGAATCTATTTTGTTCAAGCAATGTAAAGCAATATGGTGTCTGGGCCACTATTGAAATTGAATAAAATCCTAGGGAACAAAATATTATCTACACTAGAAACAATGCAACATAATCCAAATCCATAGTTAAATTGAGTGGACATCACAAGTTTCTCTATATATACAATTTAAGAAGCAATGACCCGATAATTGATGCAATATATAATTTGTGACCTCTTTCAGTGATTTCTTGGAGGAATGACCTCATGAATTGGGAAGTATCTCCCAATATTTGGGGCATGTCCCTTTTTCAAGAATTGGAACAAAAGACCTTAGGAAACTTTGTAGACGCGTTTCTAGAGCTTGAGTGGGACACTGTTTGTCTAGAATACATCAAAGACAAAAATTCGATATACTACACATAAAGAACCTTCCAACTATGCAAGTATCTCCACACTGAGATTCGGTGAGGAAGTTATGCATTTCCCAAATACACCTATGCACTTGAAAACAACGGAAATGAGTGAATTGAATGCCCTCTACCATTTCCCACAAGTGTGGAACTAGTCATGTGCAATGAATTTAAAGAACAATGTGAAGGCTCTAAAATACTAACCCTAATAAGGATTTGATGAGTCTACACATAGTGAAGCTAATTCTGGTTCTCTGGCAATGTTGAATATGAGATAGTTACAAGGGAATGGGTTCCATTTTATGGTGTTGTAGTGTTCCATAGCTATGCAATAATTAGAGAGTTAATATTAGAGCACAACCAAGGAGAGAGGCCATGGAATAGTAATTAGAGTTAATATTAGTGCCTAACCAAAGAACTAGGAGGCCATGCAGTAGTAATTCTGGCCACACTGTTAAAGGTAAAACCATATTGAGTACCAAGTTCTATGTATTTTCATTTGATTCTAGAGAATAGAATAGAAAGGAATAGCCCTCTCCACAGTGTTAAATCTAAATGCATACTGAGTACCACCTTCCTTCTATTTTCATGTCATTTTAGAGGATAAAAGAGAGATTCACATTTCTCTAGCTTGTGGATGCATTTTAGTTCATTTGTGTTATTCATGTGAATGTGTATGGCTGCAAAATACTTCTAAACGTTAAATTAGACTTCCACCTCATAAAGAGTTGTAGTGCAAGCAAAGGTATTCAATAGCAGGCCAATGAACGAATGTGACTTAAACGTTCGATTTCTCCAAAGAGAGTGGAGGTTGAAATCTGATTATCTACATGACAATTGGGATGCCCCGTATCATATTAAAGAAAGTATATAATATCTTGGCACTTTAGTGATCTTATAGCTTTTACAAATGAATTTCATAACAAAGCATACTTGAATGATTTTTGAAAATACATCAATTTAGGTAGTCTTAAGATAGACCAAAACAAGTAAAAATAAGATCTCTCAACAATATATTGGAAGTGTGACATTTATCATAATTCTTAGCATGGGTTAAAATGCCTTGCCCTATATCAATATAATGCTCAGATAAGAAACACTCCCATACCTATACAGTGGGCTTTATGAATAGGCCGACATTATCCATGGTATCAAACAAAATCTTGACCTTAAAACAAACTAAACCAGAATAAGTAACTACTCATGAATGCTATGGAAATGAAACCAAATTCTAACGCATCCGAGGCAAAGTCTACCTCAAAACGATCTAACAACACACTCTCCCTCTGAACTCGAAAGACAGATGTTGGCTTTCTCTTCTGTTTTTGGTTGCGATACACGCTACATCTATTTCCCGTTTTCTTTTCGGTTTCAGGATGGTAAAGTTCGTGCCTGGTAATAAATTATCTTATAGCAGATCTGTTTTAACCAACATTGGCAAGACTCTAACTGGGTATGCACTTTCACTTTCTCTAACCTTTTTAATGAAACAGTCGTACTGTGTGTTTTGTTATGTTTCGGGTAGTGCTCGTTGGTTTTGAGTTCATTTCAGAAGGAAACTATAAAGAAACGTCAACGTATAATTCTTTTGTCCTCTGGCTTGGTTTGATGCAGGGAATTGAGAAGTTATGCAACGTCGGTGGGAGGACAGACGGTGGGGTCGCAGCAGCATTAAAAAGCGGCAGAACCTGTGGAAAAGGAAGAAAAGGCTTTCTGGATGAGAGATCCAGCCACCGCCGACTGGATTCCAGAAGACCACTTCGGTGAGGTCGACCAGGTAGCTCTAAGAGAGAAGCTCCTTCCGTTTAGAAAGTACAAGACGCCATAAAAGATAACGCAAAATAACAGATCGTCACCTTACGTTAATCAGAGTGAAAAAAAAAATAAGAATTCGGAAGATTATTTAGGGAACATCTTTCATAAATTGTGTTCTGAATTTTGTAGAAATAAATGGTAGACATGTGAGGCATTATGCTAGGTGTTGTGAATATATTTGCAAACATATAAAATTTTACATTTAATTTTATTATGTTACTCAAATCATTTTTATTTCATTTTCAAATATATATATATTAAATTATTAAAACATTTATGAAAAACAAAATTAAAATAATGATCATTTATAAAAATAAATAATGTGAATCAATGTAGAATCAGTTCAGTTTGAGGTTTATTATGTGTCCATAATAAACTTAGGATTATAGATGCTCCAAAAATTTTCCTGTACAAAATACTATTTTGAATGTTTTTCTTAATGAAATTCAAACTACTCCACTTTGCCCTCTAAGTTACACTTCTCCAACATATTGCAGTGAACGAAGCCCACCTCCTTAAATACTAGAATTTATTAGAAAGTTGAGTCTAGGACAACCACATTACAGAAGATGGTTGGCATACAATCCATTGCTTTATTTTTTACCTTTTAAAAAGAATAGAATCTATTTATATATATCAATCAGCTTTAATAGTGTGATTGTGTAAATAATGTTTTTAAAAAATATAAAAAACATCAAAAATTGAATAATACATTAAACATGCATAATTTAAAAATTAAGACTGATATAATATAAAGAAAGACTCTATCAGTATTTCACCATGAAGGCCTTTGTAAAACAATGAGCATACACAAACATTTACATGATGAAAGTCAAATCTAAATTGAAATGATAGAAGAAGAGGTGAAAATGATGCAAAATATCAACTAAAAGTACCATTAGTCAAAGAGCATAATCAACTATACAAATCAGGCCTTACACATTTGATACAAAACATGCCACAATTTTTAGAATTCATTGTGAAAGACATCACTTCCCCAAGCATCCATTCTTGTGTTCATCCAACTCATTAAACATTTGTCTTATCTCATTATTTTATTGAGCCAAATGCACACATCCTTCTAGCAGTTAGATCCATCAAACTCGTTTGAGGCTATTATAAATAAGTAACACACACATGATTACCCAGATTTAATTTTTAACAACTTGCTATTTTTCACACATTTGAACACTTACAATGGTTGATTGCATAGATCAATGCGATCAAGGTTTGAATTATTTTAAAACCTCACAAATTCAAAACAAGGGACACAAGGTGGAAGTGTCCCTTTGCTTTAAAAAACATGAAATCTTTTAAATTAAGATAGGCACTATAGTTTGAGCTCAAGGAATGAAATTTTTTTCATAATAGTGTTGTATTTAAGACCATAAAAATTATCATGCATGTGTTTACTGAACCTTTACTTTCATTTCTTATGACGTGAAATTTATTTTATTCTATTTAAACATTCAAGAAGACATTTCCTTTATTTTACCTTTTATAACTACAACATATAGTTTGTTTATAACCATGCATTGAAAAAGGTAGCAATAGATATATACAAATGAATTTCTCAACAAATTATTTTAAGCCTATGACTAAAACCATAAATCTTAGTATAAATGATAAGTCTATGACATAAGTGTAAATCTCTTTATATATTTATTGGCCTTTGAACTAGAGACACAAATCTCCTCAAACTTAAATGTAGTGGTGATTAAGTGAACTCCTTCATCTATAATTCCATAAATATCTAGTGAAGCTTGAAAAATAAAAACAAATGTTCAAGGAGAATTTTTTGCTAAACACATAATTAACCAATAAAGAAAGATTTAATAGATTTTGTTTTGTTTGTTGTTGATCTGCGATAAATATTTCTCCTTGGTGATACACATTTGACTTAGTAATGTCCTGTTTCCTTTGACATCATTTCATATACAGTAAAGGATAAACAGTTGTTATGATCATTTAAATTTATATCTACCAGCATGCCACAATTAAGGTTTTGAAAACATTCGAGCATACATTTACATAAAGCAAGCCAATCTAAAATTAAATGATAGAACCATTTTCGAGACTTATGCATTCTAATAAAATATTCTCCAAAGTACATGTTCTACAATTCACAAAGCATACATTGTATTTCATTATTTTATTCATCTAAATACATTTATTCTCCTAGACATTTGTTTCTTAAAACTCTGTGTCACATGGTTATAATTAAACTACTCAGAGATCTTCCCAATTAATGTTTTGAAAACATGTTAATGTTCACACATTCAAAAGAGAATTATAATTTGAATAACGATAATGATTTATAGTATATATAGCTGTGATGAAGGAGGTTTGGTCTTTCTAGATGTGTTTCTAGAGCTCGAGTGTGACACTTTTTGTCTAGAGTACATCGAAGACAAAAATTTGATATACTACAGATAAAGAACCTTCCAACTATGCAAGTATCTCCACAATGAGATTCAGTGAGGAAGTTATGCATTTCCCAAATACACCTATGCACTTTCACTTTCTCTAACCTTTTTAATGAAACAGTCGTACTGTGTGTTTTGTTATGTTTGGGTAGTGCTCGTTGGTTTTGAGTTCATTTCAGAAGGAAACTATAAAGAAACGTCAACGTATAATTCTTTTGTCCTCTGGCTTGGTTTGATGCAGGGAATTGAGAAGTTATGCAACGTCGGTGGGAGGACAGCCGGTGGGGTCGCAGCAGCACGGCAGAACCTGTGCAAAAGGAAGAAAAGGCTTTCTGGATGAGAGATCCAGCCACCGGCGACTGGAATCCAGAAGACCACTTCGGTGAGATCGACCCGGTAGATCTAAGAGAGAAGCTCCTTCCGTCTAGAAAGTACAAGACGCCATAAAAGATAACGCAAAATAACAGATCGTCACCTTACCTTAATCAGAGTGAAAAAAAAAAAAAGAATTCGGAAGATTATTTAGGGGCCATCCATTTTTCATAAATTGTGTTCTGAATTGTAGAAAATGTGAGGCATTATGCTAAGCGTTATGAATATATTTGCAAACATATAAAATTTTACATTTAATTTTATTATGGTACTCAAATCATTTTTATTTCATTTTCAAATATATATTAAATGTTTAAAACATTTGTGAAAAACAAAATTAAAATAATGATCATTTATAAAAATAAATAATGTGAATCAATGTAGAATCAGTTCAGTTTGAGGTTTATTATGTGTCCATAACAGACTTAGGATTATAGATGCTCGAAAAATTTTCCTGTACAAAGTACTATTTTGAAAGTTTTTCTTATTGAAATTCAAACTATTCCACTTTGAGCTCTAAGTTACACTTCTCCAACATATTGGAGTGAACAAAGCCCACCTCCTTAAATACTAGAATTTATTTGAAAGTTGAGTCTAGGACAACCACATTACAGAAGATGGTTGGCATACAATCCATTGCTTTATTTTTTACCTTTTAAAAAGAATAGAATCTATTTATATATATCAATCAGCTTTAATAGTGTGATTGTGTAAATAATGTTTTTAAAAAATATAAAAAACATCAAAAATTAAATAATACATTAAACATTCATAATTTAAAAATTAAGACTAACATAATATAAAGAAAGACTCTATCAGTATTTCACCATGAAGGCCTTTGTAAAACAATGAGCATACACAAACATTTACATGATGAAAGTCAAATCTAAATTGAAATGATAGAAGAAGAGGTGAAAATGATGCAAAATTTCAACTAAAAGTACCATTAGTCAAAGAGCATAATCAACTATACAAATCAGGCCTTACACATTTGATACAAAACATGCCACAATTTTTAGAATTCATTGTGAAAGACATCACTTCACCAAGCATCCACTCTTGCCTTGATCCAAGTCATTAAAAAATTGTCTTATCTCATTATTTTATTGAGCCAAATGCATACATCCTTCTAGCAGTTAGATCCACCAAACTCTTTTGAGGCTATTATAAATAAGTAACACACACATGATTACCCAGATTTAATTTTTAACAATTTGCTATTTTTCACACATTCATAAGAGGTGATTACAATTTGAACACTTACAATGGTTGATTGCATAGATAAATGCGATCAAGGTTTGAATTATTTTAAAACCTCACAAATTCAAAACAAGGGACACAAGGTGCAAGTGTCCCTTTGCTTTAAAAAACATGAAATCTTTTAAATTAAG
>LPNX010741236.1:1699-131605 GCA_001517045.1 Pseudotsuga menziesii | reverse complement strand
TCAAGGATTCCCTTGGAATGGGGGGCACATACCCCCATCCAATCCATACGTAGGTCCACCTCCTTCATATGTAGGAGTGCAGTTTGGTAGCAACACCTCTTACGAGCAAAGCTACCAAACCCCTATTTCGGTTCCATACATAAGCTCTCCCTTCTCTTTGTTTAGTGGAGGGATGCCTGCTCCAGTCTTTCAGACCCCAACTTCTATGGGGACGGCCCGAACCACTTACACTACACCTCCTACCCAAAATCCGGTGGCTTACGGATGGAACCCGTTCCAAAGCAACCTACCCACTTCACAACCGGTGTCTAGGGGCAACCCCACCTTTACCTATGGGCATCCAGGGGCTGGACCCTCGAATACCCAACTGGCACTTCTAGTACACCGGTTAGGCCTAAGCTTCCTTTTCTGGCAACTTTGAACTTGCCAGACTTATCAAAATTGATGAATGATCCGGTGAGGCATGACCCCTCGTGGCCACCTATTCCCACCAAACTGCTCTCGGACATCCCTAAGTTCGAAGGTAAGGCTGGTGAAGATCCTGGGGCACATGCCACCACCTTCCATCTTTGGTGTTCTTCCAACTCATTGAATGAAGATTCAGTGAGACTTAGGCTGTTCCAGAGGACATTGACAGGCACTGCAGCAAAATGGTACATTGAGCTGCCTTCTGCTGCTTTTAGCAGCTT
This sequence comes from Pseudotsuga menziesii, assembly GCA_001517045.1. NCBI lineage: Eukaryota > Viridiplantae > Streptophyta > Pinopsida > Pinales > Pinaceae > Pseudotsuga > Pseudotsuga menziesii. The sequence continues at coordinate 130,916 of LPNX010741236.1, read as the reverse complement.
CTGGGACTTGGCTACCGCTTTCCTTAGCCACTTTCATCTTCCAGTCCGTTAGGACTTTGGAACGGGCATGTTGTCCACCTTTAGACAAAACAAGGCAACCCACATCTCGGATCATATCCAAGAGTGGAGGAGGCGAAAGAGCCTCATTAAAGCTACCATCCCTCCTGAGTTTCTATTAGAATGGTTCCTTAAATCTTTATTGCCCTATATATCTAAGGATGTCTCCACATCAGGAGTGACTAGTGCGGAAGAAGCCATACTCAGGGCCCAGCAGTTGGACTTGATTTATTCACAGTCTGGGATTCTATATGAAATTATCCCTGAGGCACAGAGGCCTTCACACGAGGCTGAGAAACCTAAGCCTGGACCCCATGCCAATGGTGTGGTCGGGTCCGTAAACTCTCCCACTGTAGAGTCTTTGACAAAACAACTTCACCAATTGTCTGTCAAATAGCCTACGGCAGAGGCAGCAAAGGCTGCCCCCTCCTCCCAAAGTGCAAATGTTTTTGCACAATCCTCTTTGAAGGGAAATCAGCAGCCCGGCGGGAAGAAGAAGAAAGGAAAAAAGGGAGAGGGAAACCAAAATCAAAACAAGCCCAAGCCCGCAAACAATGCTGATGGGGGCAAAAAGGAAAAGAAGAAAGTCAAGTTTCCTTGTAAGTTGTGCCAAGGATACCACCTCAATCACCTTTGTCCCCTCATGGAACAAGCTCAGAAGCTGCTACAAACGCAACCACCGGCTGTCCTAAAGGATCCATTTCCCCAAGGGCAGAATTCTGCTTCAGCTTCTACCGTAGCAGGGGGCACTCAAGCTGCCCCTGACCCCAATTATATCAACATGGTTAGATCCTCAACCTTGTTACAAACTAGGAACAAGAACTATGAGAATGAGACCGAGGAGAAGGGTAAAGCTGTAGTTGAAACTTCCAACCCTCTCACTATAGAGAAACCTGTGGAAATAATGCCAAAGATACCCAAAGGTGTCTTTAAGAAGACTTTGCATAACCCAAATGCCAGAGCCGCTGCTCACTACTCTGTGGTTGAAGACTTGGCTCAGACTCCGTGTGCAATGTCAGCTTTGGAGGTGCTACAGAGTTGTCCTGCTCAGCGGGATGCCCTCTTAGTAGCTCTAGGTAGCATGGACTCTTCGAGTCTCACAGCGAAGTTTCATTTCTCTGATCTTAAAATTCGCCTCCCTTACCATGTAGCTCTATCGATAGATGTTTTCCATGGTGGTAAGACCATTGGACTTGCAGTTATTGATGAGGGAGCCTCTACTTTTGTTATGTCCCTGGCTTGTTGGAAAGCTCTTGGATCCCCAGAGCTAGTCCCATCAACCACTTTACTTACTGATTTTGATGGAAGGTCTTTCCGTCCACATGGTATCCTGCCGGCTTTCGAGCTTAAGCTGGCTGGCAAAGCAGTCTCTGTTGAAGTCGAAGTGATTGATGCTCCATTGGACTATAATTTGCTTCTGGGTAGGAATTGGACTTATGCAATGTCTGCTGTTGCATCTGCTATCTTTCGTGTCATGGTATTTCCACATGAGGGCAAGCTGGTCACTATTTACTAACTTGATTTTATTCGTAAAGGCCGCTTAGAGTCTAAAGATTCCACTGTGCCATTGGTTGATCAGGCCAAACCTGCTGCACAGAGCTTGGGGGCTGGACTGTACGCATCATTGATGGGCACATTCGATATTCCAGCTCCAGTCCTTTATCTCGGTTCTACTACTGTAGGGGAGTCCATTGATTCGGTGGTCGATAGGACTGATCCTTGGGTCCTCCCAACCCCTCAGGAACCGGAAGTGCCCTTGTCTACAATGGAAGTGGCGTATCAAGCTATTACCCAAACCACTGTAGATCCCATTCCAGATCCTCTTACAGTCTCGGATGATCTGGAAGAAGTTTTTATGCCTGCATGGGCAGAAAACTCTTTACATTCCATAGATTGCTTAGACACTATTTTGCCTTCAGATGAAGCTATTTTGGAAGCTATGTGTTCACGTGATAAGATATGTGAGGATCTTCATCACCGATCTTATTTCCTTCCAGAGCTAAGCAAGATAGAAAATCAAGAGTTCCATGTGAGACTGTCGGATGATGTTGATACACCCGTCAATCCTTTACCTAGGGAAGGAGTGTTTGCCCAGGGGAATATGGCAAACATTTCCGCTACTATACCGATCAACATCTCCGTAAAGCCAGATGTCGTGGAAAATATCTATATAGGTGCAAACTGCTCTCCGAAGGAGATTTCCATTTATACTTCCCTTTTCAAGGAATTCCGCGATATCTTTGCCTGGTCATATGAGGAGATGCCAGGCATTGATCCATATATTGTTCAACATGAGATCCCAACCTATCCTGATGCTAAGCCGGTTCGGCAAAAATTACGCCCCGTGAACCCGCGTAAAGCGGTGGCTGTGAAGGCAGAGATAGAAAATCTGTTGAAAGCAGGCTTCATATATCCCATTGCTTTGACTGAGTGGGTGTCCAACCCAGTCCCCGTTGATAAAAATCAAGGGGCTATTCGTGTTTGTATGGACTTTAGAGACCTTAACAAAGCCTGTCCCAAGGACAACTACCCTACACCGTTTATTGATCAAATCATAGATGCATGTGCGGGTAGTGAAGTATTTTCGTTTATGGATGGTTTTTCCGGCTACAATCAAATCCAAATCAAACCGGAAGACCAGCATAAAACGGCTTTTATTTGCCCTTGGGGTACATTCGCGTATATAAAAATTCCCTTTGGATTGAAAAATGCAGGGGCAACCTTTCAACGAGCCATGAACTTTTCTTTTCACGATATAAAAGCCATTGTCGAACCTTACCTAGATGATCTGCCTGCTCATTCTCGCAAGAGGATCCAACATCCAGAGCATTTAAGGTTGATTTTTGAGAGATGCAGGTACTATAAGATTCGCTTGAATCCCCACAAGTGTGTTTTCTGCGTCGAATCAGGTAGATTTCTTGGATTCATTGTCTCTAGCAGGGGCATACAGGTGGATCCGTTAAAAGTCGAGGCCATTGTAAATCTGGCTCCTCCTCGTTCACTTAGGCAACTTCAGAGTCTACAAGGAAAGTCTAACTTCCTTCGACGTTTTATAGTGAATTATGCCAAGATCACAAAAGGTTTCATGCGCCTGCTTAAACAGGACACCCCATTTGTATGGGATGAAACAGTACAACTCGCGTTCGAGGCATTAAAGAAAGCTTTGTTGTCGACTCCTTTATTGCGCCCGCCAGATTACTCTAGGGATTTCATATTATATCTGGCCGCATCGGAGTCTACCATTGGGGTAGTGCTAGTTCAGGAGGATGACAAGCTCGTTGAGCATGTTGTTTATTATCTTATCCGTGCTTTGGTTGGGCCTGAGCTCAAGTACTCTCACGTCGAGAAGTTAGCCTTAGCGGCTGTGTATGCTGTACAGAGGTTACGACACTACATCTTACTGAGGACCACTACTGTAGTGGCAGATGTAAACACTTTCCAGTATGTTTTATCCCGACGGATTGTTGGGGGAAAATTCAATAAGCGGATAGTCATTCTCCAAGAGTTTGACTTGGTGTTCCAATCCACTAAATCCAAAAAGTCCTTAGTTTTTGCGGAGCTTATAGCAGAATTCCCTACGGAAGAAGATGTAGTGATTCAAGATGACTCATTCCCAGATGAGCACATCTTCCTTATAGCAACCTCTGATCCTTGGTACGGAGATATTCTCATATATCTCCAGAATTTGAAGTATCCTACTTCTTACTCTAGGGAAGACCGACGCAAGTTACGTCTTCATGCAAAAAACTACCTCATAATCGGAGATACATTATATCGAAGAGGGGTAGATTCTGTCTTGTGCCGCTGCCTTACCCATAAGGAAGCGGAGATTGTCCTAAATGATTCCCATAGAGGAGCATGTGGGGGTCATTTATCTGGGTTAGCAACGGCCCAGAAGATATTACGTGACGGGTATTTCTGGCCCACCATCTTTAAAGATTGTGTGGAAGCTGTAAAACGTTGTCATCCATGTCAGCTGTACACCAGAAAAATGCGGTCGCATCCTGCTCCCTTGTTTCCTGTTGTCTCAGTAGGCCCCTTCATGAAGTGGGGGATCAATTATATGACATGCAACCCAGCCTCGGCTGGGGGGCACAAATACATCATTGTCGCTGTCGACTATTTCACAAAATGGGCAGAGGCAATTCCTACTTTCAAAGACAATGGGGAAATGGCAGCTTACTTCATGTTTAATCAGATTATTGCTAGGTTTGGTATTCCCAGGGTGATTGTCACTGACCATGGCAGTAATTTCCAAAATCACATGATGACAGAACTGACCACGATGCTTGGATTCCGACAAGAGCATTCTTCTCCTTATTATCCGCAAGCAAATGGTCAGGTCGAGGCTGTAAACAAAACTTTGAAAACTATACTTAAACGTACTATTGATACATCCCGTTCAAATTGGCACATCATGTTATATCCTGCTCTTTGGGCTTATCGAACCAATGTAAAAACTGCTACGGGTTTTTCCCCCTTCCAACTCGTTCATAGGGTGGAAGCTATTACGCCGATTGAATGCGAAATCCCATCCTTGCAGATAGCTGTTCATGTGCTACCTGACACAACTGAGCTTGAAGAACGATTGCTTCACTTAGAACACCTTGATGAGCAACGTAGAGATGCGTTGACTGCAAATCAGGCTCATAAGAATAGGGTTAAATCTCAATATGATAAAACGGTCAAACCTCAGGTTTTCTCTGAGGGGAACTTGTCTTGCTCTGGGATCAAGATAAATAGCCCCTGGGGGCAGGAAAATTCAAGGCTATGTGGTTGGGACCCTATGTTGTGTCTAAAGTTTTGAGTAAAGGCGCATATGAATTAGTGGATTATGATGGGAATAAGCTGCCTGAGCCTAGAAATGGGCTCTACTTGAAGAAGTACTATGCCTAGGCTTAGCACTTTTTCTTGTATATTAATGTATGTATTTTTATGTACATTAGGTTGTCAGTTTCGTTTTTTATACTATCTGCTGGTTGTTGCAGATGTCTTCCGAGATGTATGTAGGTTTTGCTGATGGCGCCAGCCGTCACACTTGTAACCTGGCTTCGGCAGCATGGGTTATTTATTCCCCATCAGGACAGCTTGCCGCGGGTGGCGCTTGTCTTGGTCCTGCTTCCAATAATGTTGCTGAGTATAGATCTGTTATTGAGCTTCTATGGGATGCCTTGTCACGAGGCATCACCCAGCTGGAAGTCCGTTTGGATTCTCAGTTGGTTGTTTCCCAGCTCAATCGAGCTTACCAGGTGCATAATCCTACATTGTTACGTCAGTTCATGCAAATACGTTTACTGGAAAGACATTTTGAAGTTATTACTTTTAATCACATTCCAAGAAGCCAAAATTCATTAACTGATGCATATGCTAATTATATTTTGGACTGGCATCTCACACACATTCCATAAAATATACAGCAAATATACATAAAAAACACTTGTAAATAAGCTGACAACCAAACCAAATATATATATATATATGTAAATATCTGTTCATACATAGGATAGGTCAAGTCTGATCCGTAGATCCCAAAATGTACAAAATATACAAAAAGTGGATCAAAGTCAATCAAAATGCCTAAAACTAAGCCTGCCCTCCATGGCCACTAGGACCTCCTTGGTCCCCGTGATCTCTGCGCCCCCTGGCTTCCTCAGCCTCCTCGGCTTCGGCAGCCTCCACTGCATCTCTGTATACACATACGGCTCTGGCTACCCGTCTGAAAAGGCGTAACCAGGCCGGTGGAACCCCAACTACTGACTCCTGCATAGCTACAGGGAGATTCTCTATCCGTATAGTGGGTACCTTCTCAGTAAGCCTAGTCAGCTTCTCCTCGAGTACCGTAACCAATCCAGGATCTCCTCCTGCTACAGGACGTACGAAGGTACGTGGGTGCCCTACTGGGCGGACTGGTCCAATATCTGCATTTTGACACATGAGTAGGGTTAGACTTGTGCATATGTATATATCCTATCATTAGAAAATCCATAAAATTTTGATAATGATAAAAAATAAAAAATGACTTACTCATCTCTCCCCATGCTCCTCCTGGAGGGAGGACTAGGTCTGGATCACCTCGGAAATCTAATCCGGCATAGGGAAACTGCTCCAATGCTGGCACCTGCTGTTCCCACCATGAATAGAAATCGTTGTCATACATACTCTGTACCACATCTCCTCCTCCGTGATGGAGGAAGATATCACCCCACCTGCTCAGCCTCGGCTGACGTGGATGTCTGCTCTCTAAGGGGATCGCAGGGCTCATAGCAGGCACTCTCTCAAAGAAGAACGCAACCAGTATACTAGCATACCCAAAGTTCTTCCGTATCCCTCTCCTACAATCGGATAATTGCCTCTTCATAAGAGGGGCAATTCCCGAACACCAGTCATATATAGTACCTATGAAACAGTCAACCGCCACTCTCATCTGAGTCCTGGTGGCATGATGTAGTCCTGCTGATCCTGAAAGTCTAACAACGGTACTATTCAATACCTGCAATGTAAAATCCTGTATGTCTGCAATGAGAATGCTACTGCCCTTCTTTGGAGTACCGGGCCTGCAGAATACATCCACATAGTTCTGGACACTCAAGGGGTCCCCACCCCTGCCAGTGCCCTCTAGGTTCACCGGTGCTCCCCGATGTGATAATCCCGAGATGAAATAGATATCCTGTGAGGTAAGCTCCAAGGTCTCACCTTGGATGTTGAACATCCCCAGGTCATGGTCCCAATAACTGACCAAGAACTCCAATATGCGGACATTGGCCCGCATGGGTGATGTGCAGAAAAACTTGAATAGCCCACTATTCCGCAATGCTTGGATAGTAGGCGGGATTTGGAGAGCCGTTTGGTCCATCATCTCGTGTTCCCGCTCCCTCCACTCCAGCACCATATTTTCCTGACAAAAAACACACATTTTGATTCAGTAATTCATCACAAAAATTTAAAAATTTTGAACATTTTCAAAGCTTTTATCTTTAGCGCAGTATGCGCGACTGTCCATTGGGACATGTCGCGAGCCATGCGCGGCTTCCCTATGTAGCAACTCGCGCATCAAACGCGTATGCGCGGCTCTCTTATGCAGCAACCCGCGCATACATTTTACCATTTTTATATTGATGAATTAAATTGAATTGACCATTATTTCTAAAATTTGTTAGGATGAAATTAAAGAGCACAGGGTGTAGATTTACCTGACACTGACGGATCTGAATTCCACCGGTCCAATTGTCCACGACGAGCAATCAAAGATAGAGGGTAAAATGCTCCTTTTTGGTCCAAAAAGTACAATGGTGAGAAATGTTTTGTTTTTCAAACTATTTATAGAAAAATTATTTCGTAAAGTGGGTTTTTTCCATAGTTTGAAACGTCAATTGATTAATACCATCCCTTTTTGTGCCTTGGAACAGGTTTACTAACTATTTCAAAGTGTTGATGCTTCTATAGGGTGGTTTTTGCTCTTCCCAACACATGTTGGCAACTTATCACTCCACATTAACCTTAGTGTTCAACATTTTGCCACGGACTATGGTATTCTCAGCCATTAGTCCCTTGTCTCTACCATTGTTCTTCCATGGCTAGGATCCCTATTTCATGAGTATCATTCTTATATGCCATTGCCATCCTCTGATACTCATTTCCGTCACTGTTTCAGGCTCAGGGGTTTCCTCATAGCTACTTTTCACGACAAATAGAGCTTCTTATGAATCTCTCTTTACAGCTATCCCTTTATAGGACTCCCTGCCCTTATGGAGTTTCTTTAGGCCCAGGTCTGACTCCTTAAAAATAGACTTGACTGCCGAGTTATCTCGTCCGTTCAAGCTCTTTAAGAATATGTGAACGGGCATCTGCATTGGTGGTAGGTTATCTCTTTCTCGGATCATGCGGAATAATACGAGAAATGATCACTCTCTTTTCTTCGGAATTGAGAAGAGTATTCTCAGGTATAGGTTTATCACTTTTCCGGACCTGAGGGACTAAATTTACGGAAAAGGAACGCCCGGTTTGAGCTTAGTTTTCTCTTTTTCGTGCTCTGAACCTAAACATGAAAAAGATTCCGAGTGTACTTTGTGTCTTTGTTATGCTCGTTAAACACTAAAGAACAAAGCAACGAGTTTATTGTTGTAAGCCCCATTTCTCGTAACTAAATGGATCTTTCCGAGTGATCTTGCTTTCCTTCACACTCGTAAAACTCAAGCTATTTTATGCTTTTATGGAAGGAGCGTTGGGTAGGTGGTAATTTAACCTTTTTCGGACCTCCCCGACTAAGTACGAAAAAAGGTTCACCTTTTCTTCTTCGGAAGTTAAGAGAGTTCTTTTGAGGTTTGTTTTATACTTTTTCGGCCTTAAGAGACTAAATTGGACGAAAAAGGACCCCCCTGGAGTCTTCTTGGCATTTTCAGACTCTCTAAATATGAAAATACCACATGAGCATGTACTATTTCGGGCTCATTAAATCCACGGATCAGTGTATCAAGCATTATTTTCCCATCTCTTCAAGCTTGTTAAAAAATGAAGAGGGAACCGAGTTGTCTTTCCTGGACTCATTAAAACTTAACAGGGAAGGTAAGGAAGAAGTTTTCTCTTGTTTTCAGTAATGGCAGCATGTCATCCTTGAACATAGCACTCTTTTCCTTCTGATATCCATGTTTCAGTATACACTTGTGTTCAACTATCACTTTGAGTTTTGACTCCTCCTCTTGTCCATTATACCTGGGGAATCTGCTCATGTCTCCTACATGACAGATAAGTCTAGTTGTTCTATCTATCCGTTGTATGCTGCCTTGGGTCATCTCTGTGTCGTGCTCACTGTTCAAGGATTATACCCAATGTTTGATTTATCACCTGATCCTATCATTGTTATATATGTTATCCATTTACTTGTGTCTACCTTCTTTTGCCCAGTTCCTAGTCACTCTTGTGATCCGTTGGAGGATCTATTGCCTTCCCTATCACAACGTGGGTCCATTTTAGTATCTCCTGATGACGATGACCTAGAGCTTTGACAATGGTACCTATGGATTCACTTTCATCATTGGTGAACTCCTTTGCTTCAGTTGTCAATTATCATCTATTGGTTGACAAACTGTTGAATCATTTCCATGTTCGACTTCAGCTTACCCTTATTCACATGGCTTGGATTGTACTGGTTCTTTGGGATCTTTTATGAAGACCTTAGTTCCTCATTTATGAACTAAGTTGCGCAAGACTATGTTCCATTTCTATATCCGGCTTCCAGATCTTTGAAGACTCATCATTATTGTATTGTGGCTTTGCTCCACCTTTGTAAATACGTGGTTTTTACCCGTATCATATGATGTACTCAAATATTGTAAAGGAGCTAGTGTTCCAGTAAATTGAATATAGCATCCTCAAATATAATTTTGTTTATGACATTACTATGTATTTGTTTCAGGTACTCCTTCTGCTCCACTGGATTTCTGAGTTCTCTCCAGAGTTGACTATTATAATGTATTTCGGCCATCGTTCCCCTCTGACCTCACACATTAGGGGGCATCTGTTATACACCTGAATGGCACCTCTCCGTCCGAGTGCTGATATCCCTCATGTCGGCACACCAAAGGACATTTATGGATTGAGGTTGCCTATTTTCATTATACCTTGGTTGATGATGAAATACATTGTCTATATGCCCAGCTGATTACTTTGCTATTTGGAGATTTTGAGTAGCATGCGCGACTATCCCTATTGACATCTCGCGCATGATGCGCGAGTCTTATGTTCAGCATGTCGCGCATACATGTATGCATGGGTTGCACTTGTGTAGAGTCGCGTATCATACGCGGGCTGCTCTACTACAAACCCGTGCATGGTTTCCTCGAAATTAATATTTAAAAACACGAGTTAATGGGAGATTAGTTTACTCATTTACTTTAATCCCATTAACTGCTGCAACCTCCCTAACCTTCGAGAACTGCCTCATGTCATCCATATAAATAGAGGCCTTGGGGAGGGGGTTGGATATGCATACTTGGAGAGCAAAGTTATGCTGGTGGATTGTCTACAGAATCTTTGGAGCAAAGAAACTCAGAGTCCTTTGGTGACAGAGGAGTCCTTGTTCAGACATTGGGTTGTAACTTAAACTCTTTCTATTATTGTTAATAAAGATATTACTTCTTCCATATGTGTTTCATATCTTGTGGATTGGTAAATGTTTACATTTCAATATAATATATGATTTGCCTAACCTGCATCTATATATATGAATTGCTTTGTATCTGGAAGAGTGTCTATTAACAAGTGAAGGAGGAACTATCCTGAAGACTTTGGAAGTGGATCAGAGAGGGAGAAGCTAGCTTGGATCAACCTTCGTATTCTACAAGTAAGTTCCTACTACTTTCCTATTTCCTATTCTGTGCTTTTAGAGTCAAGCTGTCTGCAAGTTATGAGTATGTTGGTAACCCCCCAGACCTAGGTTATTAGGTGAATTATCGTGTACAACAGTTCCCTTGAGACTGAACCTTTACCTAAACTTAATTCATTAAGCATTTCCAATTCTCTGGATGAACTTGGTAACTTACCATTTCTTAGCCAATCCTCTGTGGCCTTATCTTCTGCTGATCTGAATTCATTGAAGGATCTGGGTATTGTATCTCCTTGTAAGGCCTCTTCCATTGTTAGCAAGGGTTATCTATGCTCGTCTGTTCAGGAGGTTTTTAGGCCTATCAGGGATAAATCTGGGAATCAAAAAGCAGTTAAAGGGATGAATGGGGATGAAACTGTTTTACTTCCTGTGATGAATGGTGTTGGGGCGCTTAGAGCATCTGCCCTTAACAAGGTTTCCATATGATCCTTTTGACTTTAAATGTTAGGGGTTTGGCTAGCCTATCTAAGAAATTAGCGGTTAAAAGATTTATTGATCAACATGTAGGCGATGTTATTTTTTTACAAGAAACAATGATTGAGGGGTGCGTTCTAGTTCAAGAATTGGAACATATGATTCATGGTTGGCAATTCATTTTGGTGGATGCTCTGGGCAGATTGGGTGGACTTATTTTGGGCTGGAAGTCTTGTAATTTTCTTTTTCATAATGCATGGGCCATGAAAGCAGGGTTGTGCGCTGTTTTATTTTCTTATGACTTACAAAAGGAAATATCCTTTGTTAATCTATATGCACCTTATCAGGACGGGGTAACTTTCTGGAATAATTTGATTAAGATGGACTGTTTCTCATCTCCATTTTTAATTTTTGGGGGCGATCTTAATTTTTCCTTGGGACTCTTTGAAATATGGGGGGTTAAAGCACAAGTCGCTCCTTTAACTAACTTTTTTCATAATCTGTTGGAGAGCTTGGGGATTGTTGACATCAATCCTTTGGTGTCTATTCCTACCTGGAGTAATCGTAGAGTTGGTTCTGAGGGTATATGTAAAAGGTTGGATCGTATCTTAGTATCTGCTGATTTCCTTGATTGTGATTTCCTTCTTAAACAATGGATTGGGTGTGGAGGTCTCTCTGATCATCAACCTGTCTTCTTGCAAATTTCTTCTCAGTCTCCTAAGGCCCATTGTCCTTTCAAGTTTAATGCATGTTGGTTGGATCATATAGATTTGGTTGAAGCATTAAAATATTCTTGGGTTCTCTTTAATGATCGGTCTGCTTTATCTTCTGATGCTCAATTTAGTGAGAATCTTAAACGAATTAAAGAAATTTCTATTAAGTGGTCTTTGAATAAAAATGCCTAGAATACTAAAGATTTGGTTGAGATCGAACTTGAGTTGAAAAGGTTTTATGACAGGAATCATTTTGGTTTAATATCAGAGGTTGATAAAGATTTACTGATTGATATTGAATCACGTAAGAACTCTATTCTTCTTTTCCGGGAAAAGGAAGCTCGCCAGAAAAGTAGGGCGTTATGGTTGAGATGTGGTGATGACAATACTCCTTTTTTTCACAAATTTTCTACTCATAGGAAATGTCGCAATTCTATTTGGAAACTCTTTGATGATTCTGGAAATCTTGTGGAAGGATCTGAGGCTATAGCTGAGGCTGGGATTCAGCATTTTGAAAGCATGTTTAAAGAAGAAGATGACCTCCATCTTCAAGAGATTGTTTAGAGTGCTGGTCATTTTCCATCATCTGTTTCTAAGGATGAAAATGCTGAGCTAATGCAGGCTATTACTCTTAAAGATATAAAGCATATTTTATCCATCAGCAAAAATGATAAGAGTCCTGGACCAGATGGTATTCCTGTTGAGGTGTATAGATGTATGTTTGATGTTTTGGGTGAGGATCTTTTAAGGGTTATTGAATTGTCCCGGATAAGTGGAAAAATCCTTGGTGTCTTTAATTCTACTTTTCTTGCTCTAATTCCTAGGACTGATCGTCCCTTATCTTTTGAGGACTTTAGGCCTATATCTCTGTGTAATTTTGTATATAAAATTATTGGTAAGATTATCTCGATCAGAATCAGAAAGGTCTTGGGTAGATGTATCTCTGGTGAACAGTTTGGGTTCTTACCGAGAAGGCAGATTCACGATGCTGTAGGTGTCATTCAGGAAGGTATGCATTCTATGCATGTTAAATCCTTAAAAGCTGTCATGATTAAGATCGATCTATCTAAAGCTTATGATCGCGTCAGTTGGATCTATCTTTGGGTTATTCTTGCAAAAATGGGATTCGTAGGAAATTTTATTACATGGGTTATGAGTAGTCTATCTTCTGTATCTTTATCTTTGCTCATCAATGGTGTTGCTACAATTTTTTTTAAATCAGGTAGGGGACTTAGACAGGGGTGTCCTTTGGCACCACTTCTGTTTCTTATTGTGATTGAAGGCCTTGGGAGGGCTATTCTTTATGCTAAACACTGTGAGACTTATCAAGGTTTATCTTTTGGTAATGATACAGTTTTATCTCATGTACTCTTTGTGGATGATATAGTCATGGTTAATGATGGTTCTGAACAATCTCTCTCTACTCTTTATGAGATTTTAATGCATTTTTGTAAGGCATCTGGGATGCTTATAAATGATAATAAATCATCTTTATATTTCTCCTGTATGGAAGATTCTGAAGTTATTACTTTACAGAATATCTTCAATTTTTCTGTTGACAGAATTGAAAATGGTATGAAGTACCTTGGGTTTCATCTTAAACCATGCAGATATCTTATTAGGGATTGGGATTGGATGATTATTAAAGTTGAACAAAGGATTCAGAATTGGAGCTTCCGTTGGTTATCCAAAGGAGGAAAGCTAATCTTGATTAAAGCTATTTTAGAGGCTCTTCCAGTCTATTGGATGCATTTCTGGGTACCCATGGGAGTCATAGACAAAATCAGAAAGCTTTGTTTTAATTTTCTTTGGGCTGGTAAATAGAACTCTTATGGTTTACCCTGGACTTCATTGAAGTTACTTGCTATGCCTAAATCTCTGGGTGGATGGAGACTTAAAGTCCCTGTTTTATTTGCCAAGGCACTTGCAGCAAAAAATGTCTGGAATATCATTCATGGTACGGGTTTATGGGTTAAGATTGCAATACAGAAATATATTTATTCAATGAATGTTCTAGATTGGATTAGATCTACTGATAAAAAGAAAACGAACATTTCTATCTGTTGGAAAGTTGTTCTTTGGGCATTTGATCTCATTGGAAATTTTCTGGTCTGGAATATTGGTGTTGGCAATGTTGTTCGTATTGGTTTAGATCCGTGGTCTGGATGTAAATGGAGACATGCTCTACCTTACCCTATGATAGAAAAATTACATTTGGCTGGTTTTCATTTCATTTCTGATATTGGAATTCATTGTATATCTGGTTTGATGTCTCAAAAATGTTTAACTGCAAATACCATAGGATTTACTGACCCTCTTGAGATTGATGCTTGGAATGGATACATTTCCATTCTCAAGTCTAGCCATGTTAGACTCTCTGTTGCAGCTGATTGTCTTATCTGGAATTTATCTAAAACAGGTAAGTATACTCCTAAAGAGGGTTATCCTGAGCTTATGAATAGAGAAGTGGACTCGATCTGGTGGTGGAAGGTCATATGGAAGATGAAGTGTCCCCTAAAAACAAAAATTTTTAGTTGGTTTCTTCTTTCTGGTAAAGCATTGACTTGGGATGTCCTCTGTGTGAGGAGTAGAGAAGGTCCTGGAAGGTGTTTTTTATGCAAACAGAGTTGTGAATCCAATATTCATATTGGAGTGGATTGCCCTTTTACTCAATCTGTTTGGTCAATTATTGAGGATCATCTGAAACTTAATAATTTATGGAATGGAGAGTCCTTGTCTATTTGTTTTAAAAACTGGTGCCTAATTACAGATGTGGTATTAATCAAACCGTTACCAATCATAGTTCTCTGGTTTATATGGAAAGCAAGAAATAGGTCTTGTTTTGAGGATCTTGTCACAACCCCTGTGCAGGTATCTAGCTACAGCTTGGGTATGATGAAGAATTTACCACAGTCCATATCTGTGGCCTCTATCAGATCAATTTTTGTGGAAGAAATTGATAAAACTTATGCATGGGGTTACTTTGATGGATCTGCTGCTGGAGACCCATTGATTTGTGGCACTGGAGGTATACTGTTCATATCTTATACTCATTATATTTCTTTCAAAGCAGATTTAGGCTTGGGTACTAATAATTATGCAGAATTATGCGCACTTAAGCTTCTTCTTAGGCTGACTCGGATGCATAATTTGGATAAATGTCAAGTTTTTGGGGATTCCCAGTTAGTTATAAACTGGGCATCTGGTAAGTATCGTTTACTAAATACTGAATTAGCCATGATTCTTCAAGATGTTCACTGTTTAGCTCACAATCTTGTTGATATGTCTTTTAAACACATTTATAGGGAACAAAACTATAAAGCAGATGCTTTGGCTAAAGCAGGTGGTAGCATTCTTGAAGGATCTTGGAGTATTTGTGAAAAGAGAAGTGAAGATAATGTGGAAATCTTTCAGGTTTTCTATTTTATGAAGCACTGGTTCTATGGTACTATGAGCTATCTGATCTCAATGTGACTATTTTTTTCTTGATGATCTGATAGTTCTTGTGATTGTTGTTTTGAAAATATGGTGATTCAAATGCATGGGAATTTATGGTTTAATCTGATGTGCTCAGCTCCTGATTTTTTTGGCTCCACCCTTGATATATGATGCTTTGGCTGAAAATATTATGCTTCATCTTTCCCCTCTGGTGATTTACTAGCAAACATATCGAGAGCAAGACATGCGGGTTGATGACCTCTTAATAGGTACTGAAATGGATATGAATTCTCATCAAAACACTGGATGTATCACTGGATGGCATGGAAACATGGCCAATTTATTTTGCTGCTGAACTTTTACGTAGCTTTTGTTATCATTTATTATTAGTCAGTTTGAGACTACTTCAGCGAGCTAGTTTTGCTCTGATCTGTTTGCTTGTGATCACTTTCGATTCACAGTTTATCTGACCTGATTGATCAGGAATGATGAAATAAGTCTGCTATGATCAGACTTACTTTATTTGATGGATGGCTGTTAATACAGGCTTGATGATTTGTATTTTTTGCTGAAATGTAATGATACTTTATACTCTCCATGAGGCAGTTTTATGTATGTAATGACAACTTATAGTTGGTTCAGAATTTGGATATTAAAGGTACATTGTGCTCTTTCTTGAGGCAATTATCTGTTTGTAATGTCAACTTTTTGGTATAATGGACTTTTAGAGCCATATGCTAAATGTAAATAAAATATTTACGAATTTTTTCTTTGGAAAAAAAAAAAACTAAATCTGCCATAAAATGGGTAGTCAATACAAAATAAGTAAAAAAAAGACCTGTCCATTCGTTAGGTCCATTAGTTGTAGCTGAGTTAGTTGGAAGTAAAATGGGTAGTCAATAGAAAACAAGTAAACAAATGGACCTGTCCATTAGTTGTAGCTTAGTTAGTTGGAAGTAAAATGGGTAGTGACTAGTCAATAGAAAATAAGTAAACAAATGGACCTGTCCATTAGTTGTACCTTAGTTAGTTGGAAGGAATGCAGGCATTGATAAATTTATATTTTCCGTGCATGTGTAACAGTGTCTCTTAGACAGACGGCCATGTGGACGCTTTATAATAAGAAGGCTTGTTCTGAGTATTCATCAAAATCCTTAGGTAAACGCATTAAGATCTTGTTTTTCAAGAACAATGGAAATCTTGGTGGCCTTGATCGTGGGAATCCTGGCTTCCATCGCTTACTATGTATTTGTCAAGAGAAAAACGAAGGGCGAAGCACCTACAGAATGGCCTTTCGTAGGAATGCTCCCTTCGTTGTTCATGCATCTCAAAGATGCTTACGATTGGCAATCTCGGATCCTTGGCCGATGTGAGGGAACCTATATTTTCAAAGGCCCTTCACCTTTATGGTGTGCAGTCGTGACAAGCAATCCTTCCAACGTGGAGTACATTCTCAAAACCAAATTTTCAAGTTTTCCAAAGGGTCGAATTTTCACGAGTATGTTCAGAGATCTCTTCGGCCATGGAATTTTTAATGTCGATGGGGAGCAGTGGATTCAACAGAGGAAGGCCTCTGTGGCCGAGTTTAATTCTTCCTCGAGTCTCGCTTATGTGTTGGAGTCGGTACAAGATTCTGTGCGTGGAAGACTAATCCCAGTTCTTGATGATGCCTGTTCGAAGGACAAATCCATCGATCTTCAGGAAGTTTTCCTTCGTTTCGCATTCGATAATGTCTGCAAAATTGCGTTTGGAGTAGAAGTGGGATCTTTGAGTCCATCCCTCTCCACCATTCCTTTTCTCAAAGCTTTCGAGGACGCCACTGAAGCTTCTGCGCTTCGAGTCGTGACGCCGATATGCCTGCGAAAGATCATGAGGCATGCGGGTCTTGGGATCGACGTGAAAATTCGATCTGCTCTGAAGATCATCGATCCGTTTGTTATGGAGATCGTTTCAGCAAGAAGGGAGGAATTGGGACGCAGGATGTCCGATAAGCGTGCAGATATGTTGTCTATGTTTATGCAATCTCGAGACGAAAATGGAGTCCCTTATTCCGATACATTCTTGCGAGACATTTGTATGACCTTCATTCTTGCAGGCCGCGACACATCGTCTGTGGCACTTTCTTGGTTCTTTTGGCTGATTCTTCAACATCCCCACGTTGAAGAAAATATTTTGGAGGAGATCTATGGCATTTTAAAGGACAGGCCAGTGGATCATCACGAGCCCTATAATGCTAGTGCTAGTCGGCCAGTTTGTTTCAGCAGGGAGGAGCTGAAAAAAATGAACTATCTGCATGCATGTCTGGCCGAGACAATGAGGCTTTACCCTCCTGTGCCACTGGACCGAAAGCAGGCCATAGAGGACGAGGTCTTGCCAGATGGTACACCTATAAAGAAAGGGACTTCCATATTCTATATGATTTATGCCATGGGACGAATGGAAAGCATCTGGGGTAAAGATTGCTTGCAATTCAAGCCAGAGAGATGGCTTGATGATCAGGGTTCTTTTGTGAGCCAATCTGCTTTCAAATATCCTGTTTTCAATGCGGGCCCTCGAATGTGTTTGGGTAAAGATTTTGCATATTTGCAGATGAAGCATGTTGCAGCATCGATCTTGCATCGTTTCATATTTAAAGTTGTGAATGAAGATGATGAACGCGTGAAATATAGGATTGCATTGACTCTTTATATGAAGAAGGGACTGTGCGTAGCATTACAGCCAAGAAGAAGCAGCAGGGACTCTGCATGACATTACAGCCAAGCAGAAAGCAGGGATTTATGATCAAATTTATGGTTTTAGTATATTATCATGTAATTTAATGATGTCTTTTTAGGTTTATGTAAAACGGACGGGTATTTTGCTGTGCTACGCTATGTGGGATGTAAGACTTTACCTTTTGGAGGTTGATGTTCGCATGGTTTAAAAAAAAAAACTACAACATTATAATTGATTTTATTTAAGTTAACCTAAAATTGACTGTGGAATGTAAGACTTTATAGTAGTGTAGTGAATTGTAACAATGTAGTATCATAGCCATGTGACAGTCTGATATATATGTTGTTGATGTTTATATAATTTGTATTATTTGTTGGGTTTATGTAAAAAATATTGTTTTATGTTGTGAGTTTTATTTCATTGAAGTTTTATCATGTAACTTTTATAGAAGTTTTTATTTGAGATTTGGGGTGGATTACAATCTATGTTTTTTCATTTAAGGATGAGGATGAGGATAAGACAAGTGTATTGTGTACATTGATTCTATGGTTTCTTCAAAATTCGAAATAAACAATTATAACAATATATATATAATAACTGGTAACTTAATAGCTGATGAATGGATAACCAACAATTCATGGCAGATACAAGAACTGGTAAAATGCATGGATTAAAATTGTTTAACTAAAAGAATACCCAGAATACCAGGAATAAAAAGAATCCAAATTGTCTGTCTTTCATTCTATCATTATCTCTTAACCATTTGATTCTTATAGTCTTAATCCAACCACAAACTATATAAATATGCTAATTATAATTAAATACAATTTGATTAAAATTTAAATTAAGCTTCAACCGACAGTGTCCAAGTGTCCCGTTAATCGGATGTATTAGACGCTGCGGCAGTGTGGAAATTCTAGAATGTTGTGAGATGTCGGCAGTTGCAAACCGTCTGTGCCAACTGTCCCTTTCTACCTCTCAGTAACTGATTCTTTGATCTAATTCCTGTGAAATATTGTGCGGCGCCTTCTTTAGAGCTGAAGTATGGAGTGAATACGCAGCCTTTTACACATTTCCTTTTCCTTCTCAGAGACTTGTAGCCCCATAAAGTGCTCTTGTGCAGGATTCGGAAACAGTGCTGTCAGTGATATAGTTACTCAAGGCAGAAGATACATAGGCTGTTTAGTTCCCAGGAGGGAGATGGTGAAACAGTGCGCGCTGCAGAGGATCCAATATTATCTAGCCTGGTCGATAAGGAGGTAGAGAAACTTCTGAAGTCTGAAGAGAATCAGGCTCTGCTCAAGGATTTACGGTCTGCAATGCAGAGAGTGGATCCAATGCAATGAATTCAATTGTTGCCACAACAAATTTAATTGTTAAGAGTGACAATTAGAATGATTCTGAAATTGTAATTGTGAACAGTTTACATGAAATTTTTGAAGTTATGCTAAAGCAGAAAAGACATCCTTTTGATATCAGGCTCAAGAAAGCCTTTAAAGAGTCGTTGAATTTTTGTACTAAAGAAGAGTTTGTGCATTGACTCATTGTCATTGTCACTACAACGGAGACAAGTTATTTCAAGATTGTATACAAGTTATTTCAAGATTGTATTAATTAATTTATATGAGAATTAATGTATTTTAAAGAATAAAGTGACTTTTTAAATAAATTTAAGTAGATTTGAGAACTACAATATTTAATGGAGAGAAAAGTGATTAGAACACTTGATTAAATGTGGGCCCTTGATCTAGTGACCTATCAACAACAAGAAGACCATGGGTTGTTGTACTAAATTCAAATTTAACACATTTTACCACTTTGGGTTTCACCTAGCAATTTGCCCAAGGGAGAAGGTAGATGGAAGTGAGCTAGTGAGCACACTTGTGAATAGGATGTCAAAGCCATGGCGGTAATTTATACCCTAAGTGGGGAAGAGAGGTGACTTTTCAAGTCACCTCTTAGTTTATTTACATTAATTAACCTAGATTAATATTTAAATTTGGTTTTTGTTACATTGCATTCCCCTTAAGGAAGCTTTGTCCTCAAAGCTTATTTGACGACAATGACTACGTTAACTGTCGCAACATCTCTGATGTGGATATCTGTATGGGTTGTTACTTGTAGGTTTTGTCCCTGGTTCTATTTCAATTATGTGTTTGGTTTTTTTGTTTGGTGGGAGTGCCATAGGTAACTTTTGAAACACCTTGCAATGTTTTCGAATTATCTCTTATGTCTCTGGTTGCTTGTCCATATCTCCTTCACTTGTTAGAATCTCCATTTCTTGACATTGAGGTATGTACGTTGGTGCATCTTTCCAACGTAACTTTTCCATCTTATGTGATGTGACCAATTGTGTCGGGGGTGGTTGGAACCCGTATAATTTGTGTGTTTTCCTGAACGCATGGAATTCAATAAAATGTTCTTGGTGATTTGCACAGTATGTACCCAAGGTTTGTAACCATTGTATTCCTAATACTACGTCGATTCCTCCCAGTCGTACCGCAAAGAAATCTAATTCTAAGTTATATTCTTGCATTTGTAACTTAACCTTGTGACATTTTCCCACATTGTCAATCTTCTTGTTATCTGCTACCATAACCTTCATGTTAGGTACTTGACGAATAAATAGGTTAAATACTTTAGCAACGTTGACATTAACGAAGTTATGGGTGCTTCCAGAGTCGATGAGAACTGTGACGTTATTATAAGTTTATATGTCCTTTAATCTTCAATGTTTGCGGTTGGGAGATTCTGGTAATAGCCGCTAATGAGATTTGTGGGGAGTCGTCCTTGATTCCTGGGTGGTAGTCTTGTTGGCTATTCACATTGTTCTTAATTGGTTCATTGACTTCCAACTATGTTTCACAGGTATATAATTTATTTTGTAAGCATGTGTGCTTAGGATCCCATTTGTCTCCATAGAACTTACATTTCCCTTGCTTTATTCTATAGGCCTCTAAATTGGGCTTCGTTCCTTCCCTAAGTTGAGGCATTGTATATCTTGGATTTCCTGTGTATGTTGATTAGAGGGGGTTCTTTTTGGAGTCGTCTTGGTCGAAATTTGTATGAATAGATTTGCTTTCAATAATCCTAGCTTTATGTCATGTTTCCTCCATGGTAGAGATGTTGTGTAACTCTAGTTCATCATGGATGTGTTGTTTTAGACTGTGTATGTAGGTCTGTAGTCATTGGTCATCGGTTAACTCCGGGACTCGAGTTCAGGGCTTCCCATTCACAAGTGTACTCATCGACACTGTTTTTTTGTTGTAACCTTGTGATTTTGGCAAAGAAGTCTTTTTCTTCAATGCCTTGATATCTTTTGATGAGGTCCTTCCTGAAGCTAACCCAATTGTGAGAACATATTCTTGCAGTATTCTTCCACCATAAGTACCAGTTGTAAGCGTTGCCTTCTAGATGCATGGAGGCATATTTAATTTTCTCGTCGTCGTAATGGATGTTGTGGATTTCTAGGTATTCCTCGGCTTTGTTAATCCATGCTATGCATTGTCGCTCATCCCTGTCATATTTGGTAACTCAACTTTCACCTGTATTTGACGTCCTTGTGTATATGAGGATGAGGACGATATGTTGAATAGAGGATTCAGATGCTTCAGTGTTCTCGGAGAGTTTGGTTGCAGGTCATTTGATATTTGCAATCTGTCCAAGATGGCGGTTAAAACTGCCTGATTTTTCTTTTGGTCTTCCTGTAAAATGAGGAAGCTATTTTCTATTCGTGACGTAAATTGTGTCCAATTTGATGACATATTGTCACTAATTTGTTTGATCTTTTCCTTGAGTTACTCGTAGTTCTTATTAATCTCCTCATTGATTTGATCGAACCAAGTGCCCATTGATCTCGTGATTGCTAGAATATTCCCGGTGCTAAACGTGGATTTATTTTTATTTATTGTATGATGCCAGCCCACCACGATTATATTTTTTTATTTTTATTTATTTTTATTAATTAATTATAATAATTATTATTATTATAATATATTTTTTATTATTAATAATTTTAATAAAAATATAGTAATACTAATAATTTATTTAATATTAAAATTTGTATTATTTGAAGGGAGTCACGTGATTGAATTTTTTTCAGTCACATAATTTGTTGTGGATGAAGTGTTTTATGGAGGTGGCGGCGTAGTTCGCTGCAAACGAAAGTGTTTTGGGGAGGTGGTGGCGTTAGATGGAAGGAAGGGCGGTTGAAGGGCGAGTGTATAGGAGGAGGGTGGAGGCATGGTTGGATAGAAGCATGAGGGGCGAGTGAAGCAACAATGGAAGGGTGGAAGCGACATGAAGTGGGAAGGCGGGTGAAGTGGAAGCGACATGAAGTGGGAGCACATAGGTGGCCGAGTGGCAAGGACGAGATGGAGGTGGTGGCGTTTGCAGATTGGGAATGGTGACGTGGATGGAAGGAAGGGATGAATTTGGGTGGGGAGGATGATGGAGGATGGAGGAAGCAGCAGCAGAAAGAAGAGTTGAATGAAGTGGATGGTGGAGGACGAGTAGGTGGAGAAGAAATGGGAAGTGCAACGTGTGGGTAGTGTGGAAGAGATGGGTGTGGGAGTGCAGAAAGATGGTTGGATGGTGAGAGTGAGGTGCGTTGGGAGCAACAGAAGAAAATAAAAAAGTCGATGAAGGGATGAAACGAAGAAGTGGTGGTGTTGTGCCTAGAGCCGAGAAGCTCTGATACCAATGGAAGAGTAAGGAAGATGGAAGCAAGAACGTAATGTAGAAATGTATATTTTATAAATGTAGAAGATATATTACATAATAGGTGCCTTAGTAATTTATACCGTAAGTGGGGAAGAGAGCTGAATTTTCAAGTCATCTCTTAGTTTATTTACATTAATTAACCTAGCTTAATATTTAAATTTGGCTTTTGTTACATAGGGTAGCTCATCAAACGATAAGGAGGAAGAGGATAATGTTGCCTTGTCAACTACAGGTAAGAAGTCCTAGAAGGGCCCTAAGGGAGGGGCTAAGCAACAAAGAGGTGAACATAAGAAGGACCTAAGAAGTGTCAAGTGTTATGTATGCAATGCATTTGTCCATTATGTTTTCCAATGTCCTAATAAGAAGAGGCGAAAGCACGAGGAAGAGCAGGTTGTAGCTACAACATAAATCAAGAGTTATGTTGCAAAGTTCGAGAAAGAATTCTCTCTTGTCACATTTGTTTCGAGTTGCAGCAATAGTAGACCTCTAGATGTAGGGAAGTGGATAGTTGAGAGTGTGTATTATGAGCACATGATTGGGTTGCGAGATGCATTCCTCACTTTAGAGACTATTCCAAAGAAGCTCGTATAGGATGGAGAGGGAACAATTAATGTAGTCAGAGAGATGTGATGAGTACGGTTCCAGCTAGAGTTTGGAAAACTTTTGGAGGTATCGGGAGTGCTCTTTCTTATAGGTCCGAGAGATAGCAAACTCTCCATTAGAGGAAATTTCAACTCAAAATGGGCCTCCTAAAAATAATTATTAAAATAATAGTTAAAATAATAAAATAATATTTATTAATTTTGGAGGAAGAAAAGAAAAAAACTACTTTTTTGTTTGTATTTTTGACATATATCCCCGTGTTTTTACTCAAATTTCGATCAGGAGAGCTCGTTGAATGTAGAATTAAATTCTGCATCCAAGGAGTACCCACTCGGCATACTTTTGACGGGCCCCGCTACCCCAAAAACAAGAAATACCTGAAAAAAAACATGATGATGAAATTCTGCATCCAACAAGCTCTCCTGATCGAAATTTGAGTAAAAACACGGGGAGATATGTCAAAATTACAATCAAAAAAAGGAGTTTTTTTTTATGATACCTATCCACAAATTTATATTAAAAAATTGTTTAAGACCTATACGGTATTTCAAATTTAAAGCAATTTCATTGGCTAACACATGATGACATGGAATTTGAATCAAAGTTAAAAAGCCCATTTTGAGTTGAAATTTCACCTAATGCATTCCATCCTTAGAGGGTGTAGGGTATACAGTGGTCTTCAATATTGAACGCATATTTATCTACCTAGTGGAGTGGATCTGGTTGATCCAATGTTGATTGGTCATTGGAGAGATTGAGAGTATGTGGTACATGGTCATCCTACATCTGGTAGATCTTAGTGGATGACAGGATCAGAGTCTGAGACATATAGAGAGTGTGAAGTTCTAAGGATTGATGTGGTGTCAAGTAGTCAATCCTTAGTTAAGAGGGGAGAGCAATATGCTTCGAAGACTACAGTGGTACCGAGTATCCATACTTTGATGTAGGGGAGTACGCGAGAGGATACTTCTTCTAGTGATGGAAGGAGAGTCGGTTAGCATGACTTGTCACTGATGGATGAGCGAGATGAGAATTATCGACATGAGGAATCGGTGCAAAGTGCAGGTTCTGTAGAGGGATAACTTCCAAAGAAATAGAGAGATTATACAACAAACAGTGTGAAACTGGAGTGTGATTCTAAAGGGGGCCAATCTTGAAAGAATTCCCATGGGAAGCAGAAGTGGTGAGTGTTGCAACTCAGGATGTCCTTCATGCAATGATGCCTAACATGAAGGGACATTAAATTTGGTATTTCTAGAGAGGAGTTTAGAAAGGGTGGGAACTCTTACATTGTGTGAGAAGCACATGAGCAGAAAACCAACTTTCGTAGAGAATCAATTTATCTTCTTCAAGGATAAGTTGGGAGTGATGGAGAACAACTTCCAAGGTAAGAGGGAGTGTTGAAATTTTGTACCTAGGGAAGTGTTCCCCTAGTGACTTTGTGCATTAGTCACTAAAAACAAGACAAGTTACATGAATCTTGTATTAATTACTTGAGATGAGTAATTAATGCACTTTAGAGAATAAATTGACCTTTTTAAATAATTTTAAGAAGAGTTGAGAGGGAAAATATTTAATGGAGATAAAAGTGATTTTTCTCATCCATTGGTGAGAAAACACTAGATCAAATTTGGGCCCTTGATCTAGTGACCTTTCAACTACCCTAGGAAGGTGAAATGAAAAGACAAGAGAAACAATTAAAAAGGCACCTCATTCCTCATTTTCACATCCAAGTTGGTGAGCATTTTGAAAGAATAAATCAAGTCCTTGAGAAGAGGAAGAGACATCAATTGAGAAAGAACAATCTTGTAATGAAAACCAAGGCACCGTACAACAACAAGACCATACCATACAACATACTAAATGAGCACGAGTTTCAAGGAAGCGGATGGGAGAGTATGTGGATTTTCTTGGCACAAAATTCAAGAACATTTATTGCAACAATAATTTTTGTTTGACTCAGATCTTGGCATGAATTTCAAGGTATTTTCCTGAGCAAGTTTATTATGATTGAGTGGGTACAATTTCAACAAATAGTAGCAGTTGTAGAGGGAACACAAACAAAGGTAGAAGACTGAATCTGAGCACACAGTTTTCGAGATAATTTTTTGTGCATTTAGACTATCCGTATGCCCTGTGTTTGGCATGGATTCCAATGCTGGTGGGGTGCTGAGAATGAGTAAAAATTCAATCATGAAATTTCCAGAATCGGTGGAAGTCTTTAGTGGGTTGAGATAAGTGTTTCTCTGAGAATTACATTGATGTACTAAATTCAAATTTTATAGAAATAAAGTCTCTCTCTCTCTCTCTCTCTCTCTCTCTCTCTCTCTCTCACACACACACACACACACACACACACACACACACGCACACACAGGTTTTCCCATTATGGGTTTTTCATGTGTAATTTGCTGAAAAATACTTGTGTCTGAAATTTCATTGTGTGCAAGTCTCTTTAATTTTATTCCTATAAAAATGATGTTCTTAGTGTGTTTCAAAGTCTAACATTTTTATGTGAAATTTACATCACTCTTTTAAATGGGCTGGGTATTAAAATTTTCATTAAATTTAGCATGAAACTAGGATTGGTTTGAACCTCTAAAACTTACATCGATTCCCGGTAGCAGTTGATTCACTAGTCTACAACTGATATTAAGCTATGATCATAAGAGTAAGATTAGTTTCCATTTCCATGGTCATATGGTAGAAATAATAAATATAAATCAATTTAACATTTGAATAAACTATGGCAACACTAGAAAAATATCCAAATACAATGCTTAAAACTTAAATTTATCTCCACCAAAAAATTCAAATCATGTTAACAACTTCAAGTTTGTTTTTATTTCTTTCAAAGGTATAGTTGCAATTGACCAAAATATGGGAATCATTATAGAATTGCAAGGAAGATTCAAGAATAATCATTCTTTAGGCAAGGAAAAGTCTTCTTGTTATCGATTTTTTTCTCTGGACATGCATTTGTGTCTTTCATTCTTTCTCACACACATAGTGGTAATGGAATTGATAAAACAAAACATGGAGACAACAAGTAAAAGTAAAACAAACCAACACAAAGAAAATAGAGTAAAAATACATTTCATCACACTAAGAGAAGTTCCACAACACATTACTGCCACAACATTGGCAGAGAGAGATTCATTGATTTTCCTAATAGTTTAATGGTTGATTTGCATCAAGTAAAAAATATCTGAATTGATAAATGGATATGTTGTCATAATTGCTTACACTAATTTCAAATTTGTGTGTACTATTTCAAGAGATATAAAACTAAAACTAAAACTAAAACCATAAATATGTAACATAGTGGAACCATATTACAAATATGTGTGTACTATTTCAAGAGATATAAAAACTGAAACCATAACTTTGTTACATAGTGACAACATATTGAGCAAGGAGAAAACCATGAATTAGAAATCATGCAAAAAAATTGTGTTAACTATTTCAAGTATATAAAAACTAAAACCATAATTCTCGAACACATTGACAACAGATCAAGCAATAAGAAAAATGTGAATTAGCAGTTGTACAATGTTTAAAGTGCACAAGGGATAGTTTAAGGAAAAAATTGCTCAATATAGTTGGTATTTATTGTAACACCTCTTTGTCACATTTTGCACATTAGTGTTAAGAGGCATGCCAAATAATATAGTGTAGGAATGGGAGACATACTTGTGTTGGCCACACAAGTGGATCTTATCCTTGCACAACGATTATATAAATAATATTGTAAGGGTACGTGAATCATAAGGATAAAAACATATAACCATGGCTTAGGTTAAAAACCGGTTGAAAAAAAATTGAATATGTACTTATAATTATTTATAACTACAAATGAAATGTTAAAAAAAAGACAAATAAAAATTATATATATATATATAAGGGAAATAACCTATGATATACCAATGAGATGAGGAATGAAATATTACTAGAAGCATGTTTCCAAAAAATATTGTTGATGCAGTGTTGTCATTTATTCTCAAAATCGACGACAAATTACAACTTTGTGACCTATATATACTTTAAAAATTCCCTCTATCTCCCTTGTTGAAACATTTGCAGGATATCCTTCAACCACAAGAACATGATTCGTACCATATTCCATATCTCCACTTGTATAAAATTAATTAGTGCCCTCAAGCAGAGGCTGATACATGGCTTTATCTTAGTTTGTAATCACTTGTTTGGTCACTATAAAGAGAATTATGTCCTTCCTTGCTACTTAGAAGTTCGAGCCTGATTGCTTAGAGAGATTTTATACTTCTTCAATCACTTGTGAATGAATTTATGGTTTTATATTTTGATCTTCTATAGCCTCCCAATGTTCTTCTAAGGAGGTAGGCGACTTTCAACCTACGACTTCTTGGATTTTTTACTTACTCTTTTGTTGTTTTCCTCTTCTTTGAAGAAGAGTAAGGGTGAGTGCACAAAGTTGAGGGACCTTTTATATGCAATGGTAGTTTCAAGAAAATGATTCAATATCTATAAAAGATCAATTATCCCAAGCAATTATGAGCCTGCAAAACCTAGTCTCAAGCATGCCAAGGCCATTTCCAATTAGGATAGTTAACAAAAATACGAGCACATTATTTTTCTCTAAAATATGTGCGCGTGATGTTTTGCAAAATGCATGTGCGTTATGTAAAACATGATTTATGCAAAAAATAGGTTGTTCCCATAATTTTGTCCACAACAACAAACCACTGTGATTTGGGATTACCAAAGAATGCAAAGGTGAACGTGATTTGGGTGAGAAGGGCATACAATTTCCACCACGGGGATCAATCTCTTCATTCTCAGGTAATTACACCAAATCTCGTCCTTCTAGTTTGACTATTTTCAGTTATTTGTATGTCCTAATATGAATTGAAACCATAAATAGTTTAATTTGTATTCCCTAAAATAAATTTAAACCATAAATTAAGTCATTTCATGCCCAAAGGAAATCAAAACCCCAATTTACTCATAAAAATCAAACCAATTTCATTATGTGCATATATATTCATGAGCATACTTGTGAATCAAAACCAATATTCACAAATATGAAAAGTTCCTCAAGTATATAGAAAAGTTGCATACAACTAAAAAAATTCAAGTAGAATTCGTATCTTCTCAAAATACATAAACAAAGACACTAACTTATTAGAGGAAACTGGGGGTCTAAAATGAGCATTATAAGAAAACAAGCCAACCATAATTTCTTGATGAGTTGGAATTTAAGAACTAATAGAATTTCAATAAAATGAGTCAAACATAATGGCTTACTTGACATATTTGTCATAAAAAACTACCTTTTTTGTTCGTATTTTCAACATATCTCTCTATGTTTTTACTCAAATTTCTAGTGGGAGTACTCGTTAGATGTGGAATTAAATTATGCATCCAAGGGAATTAGTCAACACCCTATAGTTTGATGAGTATTCATAATCCAATCCTTATAATAAGGTACCTCTATAATGATTGTAGGTCAAGTAAGGATATTGTTAAAACTCTAATGTCATTCAATTTTTTTTCCATATTGTACACATATTAAAATATTCTTAATGTAGACAATTTTTAATCTTGTGGGATCTTGATGCCTTTATAGGGGGTGGTAATGTACCTAGTTTTTTCATATCTAAGGCAACAATAACCAATATTGATGTCATATTTCAACATGTCATTTTGTCAATATATGTTAGTTCATTAATTTGTTAGATGGTCTAATATTTAGAATTTTTGAATTTGCAGGCACCATGTTCTCAACATTATGTGGGAGACATTGATTTGAGTGAATTCTGTCATGTCCAAAATTTTTCATTGGGTCACAATGGCCTAATCACATTTTCCATATTCATTAGAGTTTGTCAAATTGATGCTAAGGGTCAAATAATTGCCCTAGAGAAAAATTACTAGTTTCCTAGGTTGGGGGTGGAAGCTTTGGGATTTGGAATAAGGGGGATAATGAATGATGTTTGAACATTAGAATGACATAAATATTTAATAAATAAGGTAAATAAATAAATACAAGATAAAATTTAAGTGGAAATGGATCATGGAGACACATGGAGACTATGGGGCCCACACAAGCTAGAATTTATGTGCCACATGGAATCCTCCTCTTGCAATTTCGAATCCATGGGAAACATAAAGGTTCTTGGATGTGTTAGAAGGATAATAAACTTGGCCATATGCATTCAGATCGAATTGGAGTGGAAGAGGAAGAGGCATTTTGGATCTAGTGAGACACTTGGACTAGATTCCCTAGCTCTATGACAACAATGATGAAGATGCTATAACACCTATAACACAAATAAAATATGAAGGCTGAAGTCTGACATGTCTGACATATTAGGTCGAAATAGAGCATCCAAGAGAACTCTCATTTGATTTGGGGAAGCTCAATGGGTTCCCACTCAAATTGGGGGATGATGGAAGGCTATGGAAGGGAGGACACATGGCAATTCATGACCACACACCCAAATTCGAATTGTCTTGATTTTGTGGATGGATTTTTAACCTTGAAAGGATAATTATGTTTATAAAATACAGGAATCAACCAAGAGAATGGATTTTTCTTCATTTGAGAAATTGTCATTTGTGAATTGTGAGAGCTAGTGGATGACTAGTTTTCTCGCCTTGGCCAATTTCGAGGGTGAAAGATTCCCATCCAAGTTGGTGTTTGGAGAGGATGCACAGGTATTTAATGGATATTTAATGGTTTTTTATTTGTAGGTATAAGTTACAGGGAATCTCATGGTTCCTTCTATTGCAGCACTTTCTCTCAACCATTTCCAGTTTTTATTGCATATTCTTGCTCATGGAGTGATTGCGCTTTGGGTGATCTATTGATATATTTGGGGAAGATTATAATGGAAATTATATTATGTTATGATGTATATTCTATGTATTTCACATTCAGAATACTCTCAGGTCTAAATACCCAAAATAATTCATGTAAAAATGTTAAACAATGAAGAAATAATGTCATTTCCCCACTATCTTGTTGTCAACCATTGTAATGTTGATGAATTCGAATTGGGAGAGAATTTCATTGTAAATTTATGATTGTAATAAGTTTAATATGAACTTTTATTCATTATCAGAAAGTTTCAAGTCGAAATACCCAACAGTTGTATGTCAAATTGATTTTTAATGAGCAAACAATGACCATTTCCAATCTATTTTGATATATGCCATGGTAATGCTGATTATTTCGAATGGAGGAATGTATATATGATAAAATTATTATGTATGGACTTTAATTAATGTGTATTACAACTCTCATTTTCATTATTTAAGAATTGGAATCCATTTTACTCATTTTTATTGCATTGGGAGAAGATTTGGTGCATTTTCCCCAAGGGTTGAAATTGTGATTTGGGAGATGTTTTGGAAAGATTCATAACAGAATATATAAACTGAAACATGATTCATATGTCCCTTAAACATACCATCCCTAAATTCATATATTCGAGTGAATTTTGGATGATTTGAGAAGCCATTTCCGGCAATTACCCAGGGGGGATTGGAGCCCTAATTTTCTAGTAAAGACTCCTACTTTGAACAGAACATTTAACAATTTTTGAGAAGTAATTGGGGGGTAATAAAACATCCATGAACATAAAATTTAATTTATATTATCATTCATGTACCTTCTGAGAAAATTTGGGAGCATTTGGGTCAATATGGAGGTCTAGACATCAAAACTAGGTAAGGTCGAAATTGGAGAAAAAAGTGGAAAAATTGGCCATTTAATAAAAATTTTAAAAGGGTGCATTATGGTGGTATTAGAGCATGATATTTGAAATTGATGTGGTCTGATATTTATGAGGAAAATAAATCATGGACCTCCATTATATATTGAAACCCAAAAGTGCTTTTGTTGAAGAGGAAACTTTGACTAGGGATGAAAAGGAAACCTCATATGATGGTGAGGAGCTAATAAAAAGCATGGAATATATATTTGAAGACATGACCAATAATATTATTAAAGGATTAAAATTTTTGGATATCCAAGGTTGGATAAAATATATTGATTTTAATCAAACCAAGGGGAAAAATGTATCAGCTTGCTTAAAGGAGAAAAAGGAGGAGACCCATGAACCACCTAGTTTTGAAATAGGTGAAGTAGAACAAGAAGTACATGAAGATGATCGAAATTCATTCCCAAGTTACTATGAAAAATATGAAGAGACATCACATGACTATGAATAATTTTCTATTGAAAATACTAAATATCATTTTGATACACATTCTACCTTGGAAATTAAACAAAGAGCATCTACTGATGGATGCTTGAACTATGAAGGAGTTCCTACTAATGGGTGCTCACAACTCTATATTGGTGACATAGAAATCATATTTTATAATTTTTATACAAGACAAATTTCTAGTAAAAATTAAAATTAAGACCTTGTAGAAGTTGAAGAAGAAACAAGATTAACTTCCCCATCACCATTTGAGCTTCATGAAGTTGGTCCAAGCAAGAAGGAAGAAGATGAGGAGGTTCATTTGAAAGAGCCTCATTTTATTGAAGGGTCCTTAAATATGAATGAAAATAAGATCCAAGAGTCCCTTATAATAATACATGACACTAAAGCATTGGTGTCAAATTCGTGTCGGAAAATTTCTTCATTGCAGGATCCATCCTTCCTTTCATGTCTGTGATTTTTTATAGAAACAATATGGTTGAGCTTAATGAATTTTTACATGATTCATACTTGAAGAATAATGAGGAGAATCACAAGCTCACAATTCAAAATGAGCAACTTCTTGAAAAGTTGCAAAACACTTGTTTTTCCTCCTATGTTTCAGATTGTCAAATGGTAGATTGTTTGGAGGATTCTCATGACATGGTGGATCATGAGAAATTTGGAAATTTGAATGTGCTTGATGTGTTTGAATATGAACTTGAAGAGATCCAAACACTTGATGTGGTGGAAGAGGAACTTGAATTGTCTCTTGATGAAGGTTATGCAATTTTTAAAGAAGGGCATGATTCCTCTACATTGGAACCAATCTATGACAAAGGTTTCACACTTTTGAAGGAGCTACATGATACTACCCATATGGATCCTTCCCATGATGAAACTTCTAAACTTTTTTATCATTTGGGTGAGTTATTTCAATCCCCTACATCATACTATTCCATGTTTTGCAGCATTAGTCTCAATGAAGTATAGGTGAAAGGGTTGTTTTTTTATGGTGCCACATGAGGATTATGGAAATACTAGATTTACTTTTTATGATGACATGGTTGGAGCACACTCTTACTCACATTTGAAGCATCATCCTTTGTTACTTTATGATGATGCACCTATGATATGCATTTGATTCACTTGAAGACTCATGGTTTTTCTTGCTCAACACTTGGTTCATTTGATGTTGGAGGAACTTCATTCAACACTGGGGTGAATAGATTTATGATTGGAGAAATTATTTTTTTTCCAACCACATAATTTTTTATATCTTTATGATTCTATAATTCATGGATGTATGGGTGATACTTCTTTGATTCATTTGAAATCTCCTTGTTTCTCTTGCTCATTATTTGGTTCAGATTTTAGTGGAGATTCTTCATTCACTTCTTGGATGAAAAAATACATGGATGGATATTTTGATGCATATCACATCCTTTTGGAGAAGCATCATAGGAAATGGGATCTTCACCTATTTCATTGGAGCATATTTTATTGGTCACTTGAAGCTTGTATGCACTTGGAAAATGGTGGTCTACTTACTTGGAGATATAAGCGCTTTCATGATTTTTTGATGAGGCACTTCCTTGATGTACATTTTTATTATGTTATTATGTACGTCAATGATATATATTATGTACTCATGATTTTTGGAAGAATGCATACAATAAAATGGGATCCAGGAATTATCTTTCCTAATGGTGTGGGTTGGAGATCACTCTTAATTGTTGGAGTGCAATACAAGCAATGGGACCTTGGGATATTTTTTAGTCCCATTGATTTCAAATTTTTTGGGAAACAA
The DNA here is from genome assembly GCA_001517045.1 of Pseudotsuga menziesii. Taxonomy (NCBI): domain Eukaryota; kingdom Viridiplantae; phylum Streptophyta; class Pinopsida; order Pinales; family Pinaceae; genus Pseudotsuga; species Pseudotsuga menziesii. Next base: position 97,871 of record LPNX010741236.1, on the reverse strand, counting down.
GTCGTATGGGAGATGGATTCCCCACTTAATAAAGTGATTTTAATCAGATTAGTGCAGAAAAAAGCATGGTGGTTCCTCTCTCAAATCTTCATGGAATCTCAAAGACTCAAAGTTGGGAAACTCGGTGGAAACTTCAAAGAATCATACAAAAAGCAGGTTCTTCAACACCCATGTTTGAAATTGCTTGAGGACAAGCAATATTGGGAAGGTATAATTTTTCATGTCCCAAATTTTGCATTGGTTAACAATGGCCTAATCACATTTTCCATATTCATTATATTTTGTCAAATTGATGTTAAGGGTCAAATAATTGCCCAGGAGGAAAATTACTAGTTTCCTAGGTTGGGGGTGGAAGCTTTGGGATTTGGAATAAGGAAGATAATAATTGATGTTTGAAAATTAGAATGGAATAATTATTTAATAAATATTCTAAATAAATAAATACAAGATAAAATTGAAGTGGCAATGGAGCATGGAGACACATGGAGACTATGGGCCCCACACAAGCTAGAATTTATGTGCCACATGGCATCCTCCTCTTGCAATTTCGAATCCATGGGAAGCCTAAAGGTTCTTGGATGAGTTATAAGGATAATACAGTTGGACATATGCATTCAGGTCGAATTGGAGTGAAATATTAACTCCCATGGAAGAGGAAGAGGCATTTTGGAGCTAGTGAAACACTTGGACTAGATTCCCTAGCTCTATGACAACAATGATGGAGATGCTATGACACCAATGACACGAATAAAATATGAAATATCTGACATGTCAGGTCAAAATAGAGCATCCTATAGAGCTCTCATGTTATTTGGGGAAGCTCAATGGGTTCCCACTCAAATTGGGCGAAGATGGAAGGCTAGGAAAGGGAGGACACATGGAAAATCATGAGCACACACCTAAATTAGAATTGGATTGAGTTTTTGGATGGACTGGTAAAATTAGAAGGATAAGGATGTTTATAAAATATAGGAATAAACCAAGAGAATGGATTTTGGTTCATTTGAGAAATTGCATTTTTGAATTGTGAGAGCTAGTGGATGACTAGTTTTCTTGCCTTGGCCAATTTTGAGGGTGAACGATTATCATCCAAGTTGGTGTTTGGAGAGGCCACTTAGGTATTTAATGGAGATTTAATGGTTTTTTATTTTCATGTGTAAGCTATAGGGAAGCTCATGGTTCCTTCTACTGCAACACTTTCTCTCAACCATTTCCAGTTTTTATTGCATATTCTTGCTCATGGAGGGATTGCGCTTTGGGTGAGCTATTGAGATATTTGGGGAAGATTATAATGACCATTATATTATCTTATTATGTATATGACATGTATTTCACGTTCAGAATAATATCAGGTTGAAATACCCAAAATAATTCATGCAAAAATGTTGAACAATGAATAAATAGCGTCATTTCCCCACTATCGTTTTGTGAACCATTGTAATGCTGATGATTTCGAATTGGGAGAGAATTTGACAGTCCATTTCTAATTGTAATAAGTTAAATATGATTTTTTCTTCATTATAAAAAATGTTCAAGTCGAAATACTCAAGAGTTGTATGTCAAATTGATTTTTAATGAGAAAACAATGACCATTTCCACTCTATTTTGATATATGCCATGGTAATGTTGATTATTTCAAATTGAGGAATGTGTTTCCACCTTTCACATGCCTGGGTCATGTGGCAGAAATATTCAAGCCACTCGATGTGTCCTTGGGGGCAAGTCTCGAGTCAAGGATGTCGCCTTGTTCTTGACTCCTCCGTTTAGGCTCAAATCCTAACAAAGCCAAGGGGAGTAGACCCTATTAAGTTACTAAGGATAATTACTTAGTATAGTGATTTTAAACTGAATGAATTACTTAGGAGTTTGAAATTTAACCAAAAACAACCATAGATGACAAGATACAAAATGGGCGCACGAAACCACAATGCTAAGACACAATATATATATATAGCAAGAAAATAACCAGTGCCTTAAAATGGAGTCAAAATAAAATCAATGTACTTGCATGTGCTTGGAGTGAATGTTTTGCAATTGCCTCTTGGTACATTTTAAGTTAATGTGAAATATGAGTTGATTAAAATTAGGCAAAGGGGCGGATTCCAGATATACCCAAGAGTACTTGGAGTATGTCCAAAACTAAACCTTCACGGCTACCCGCAAGGAATATGTGGGATGAATGGAGTCTCTGGGGCTATTGTTCATAACGCACCCATTAGGGTGTGACAAATATCGGTGCCCCGAGGTCACTTTTTAGAAGTTCCTGCTTCGTTTGGGTATTTTGCCACCGTAATGGTTTGATCAAGGTGTTGGATTTTCACTTGATGGTTTGTCAATTTGGGAGAGTGAATCCTAATTATCCTAGTCACTCAAATTTTTTTGATATAGCTTGACTGATCAGATGAACCACAGCCAAGTACAGAGTATACACACCGGAGTCTTGTCAATTTTAGTAAATTTTGAGATGGATGTTCTTGTTAAAAAGAAAACCCTCCAGGAACCTCTTTCGGTCCAAGTGGACCTCAATCGGGGAATCAAGGAGGGGTTGATTTTATTATGGTTAATGAAACAAACGATGATAGAAAATGAAACATAAAAAGATAAGAAAACCACAATTTTCTAATTAGACTACCACGAACCTTTCTTCACCTTTCGGCTCAAAAGGAGGCTCGTGGGGTAAGTATTAAAGTTACTTTGAAACCGATAGAAATGGAATATGGAATTGATTTTAAATCAAATTATACTACCCTGTATATTAATACTACACTATATTGAAAAAAGATGAATGAAAATAAAAAAATGACACAGATGCAAATCCCCCCAGGGGGGATAGGGAATGGGCTTGAAAGAGCCTATTCAAAATTATTTTTATTACCAGTGGTTACAATATCAGAAAACTAATATGATGCCTCTTGATTCTTATACAGAATGAAACCAATAGCTTACAAAGTGCAAAAATTAAAGATTTCGGTAAAAAAGGGAGACCCCTGGGGGGATTCAGAAGGCCCAAAAGTCACTTTCGAGCAGAAGATCCTCCTCTTTTCTATTATACCTGATAAAAATAAGAAATATTATTAGACTTAAATATGCCCAAAAGCACTCTGAAAGTACCTTTGGGTCAGCTTACTTTTAACCAAAAAAAGCTAAGTTAAAACTAGTTAAAAAAGGTAAAAAGGGAACCAAGGAAAGCAAGCTTTCCTTGGGATCTTGGCTTGCCTTTTAGGAAGCCAATATGATGTGCACTGATTGCTATATTTATCTTTTATAACAGAAAACAGAAATCTAATGCATGCAAGCTACAAATTCTCTTTAAAATTCCATGCAAAAAGGACGATTTCCCTAAAGCTAGATCTAGAATGCTTATGAAACCTTTTAAGAACAAGATATAGATTATGGGCTTTGAGAAGATAGATCTATGTTAAATTTACTTTAATATGATAGATCTAAACAATATCAAAGCTGTGAACAAAGTAACTGGGTAAAAGAGTTGATTTTGAAAGAGGAAGAGGAGGAGAGAAATGATGGTAGCCTTGAAGATCCACCATGGAGCTTTCAAGTGGAATGTCGAGGGACTATGCCTTTGGAAGGTTTTGGAGAGAGTGAAGAAGAAAACTATATCAGCATCCTCTCCAATCTAGGAACCTGCAGCTCAGCTGAAATAAAAAAACTCACCGAAATACTTGTGAGATCCGATTAGTACATACACAGAGATCCAAAATAACATGCATATAAGCTTATAGAACATGTTGAATCTAGATCTCTGAACATGCATCAAAGGAAAGAGATGGCCAATAAACTTATTGAAAAGCACCTTTCCTATCAAGATTATAATAATCTTATTATCAATCTTAGCAATGAATCCACAAGCAATCAGCAAATTATGAACACAGATACAGTTTACCTCAGTAAAAAATGGCAATGATCATCCACACATACAATGGCACAACATTGTCTTGCCTCCAAAGCTTCTCTTTATTTCAAATGAACAATAACAATAGTACAATAGCAGCAGCACCTCAATCCCAGTTCTAACTAGCTTGGAAGAGGCTGCTTGTGCTTGATTTATACAAAAACCAGGAGATCCAGCCCAGGGGGGCACAAATCCTAAGGAGACAGATCAAATCAGCTGATGGAGAGTCAATCAATGCAGATCTGAAGCTGAACTGAGCCTACTTGTCAACCGAGGGCTTGATTGAGCTGACACATCAACCTATAAACCGACACATCAGTCCACAGAGCATCCGAGAGATTCCACACATGTGGAGGAGAGAGAGAGGGCATAATTCCCCATAAAGACTACTAAAGATCAACTCTAGATCTGATTTGATCACCTCCTTCAGTCAAGGATTTGTCAGATCCAGTCAATCTGGTTTAGATCTAACTTATTTCAATCAAATTGGTTGAGAATCCACTGATCTATGATTTTGGATTTGCTCCATTATTAATCAATTTATTAATTAAAATAATCAATAAATTATTTTTTGGGGCTTTCTGACCTGAGTGAGGGAAAATCACTCAAAACTAGGAAATAGTGGGTCCATGGGTTTACATGGTGCTCTTAGCTTGAAAATGAGCACCTACATGACTAAAACTGATTATTTGGCCCACTTTTATTACAAAATCAAAATTTCCAATTAAACTATTAAAAAATAGCCTAAGTTTTGGAAAAATTAAATTTTAATAAAAAACACTTAAAAAACTAAAAAATTGAAAAAACCTAGGGGGACTTAGACATGTTCATATGACTCAACCATGATGTCTAGCATGTTTATACATTGACACATAGACTCTAATAACCTCAATAGGCCTAAATGCCAAGCCGACCGCCCCAACTTTGGAGGTATGGAGTGAAAAACTCAGAAATTATCATTCGTTTATTCAACAACCAATAATAACCAAGGGAAAAAACACCCTAGGCTGATCGGATTGACAAATAAAGTCTAAGAGACTGAGTCTTTTACAGACACTATCATGCTAGAACATTTATTACAATTCCCCCATGGGGTATGAACATGTGATATAGTACAACAAGCACTTCCCAGAAGTACTTCCAAAGGTCTTCTGAAGTCTGAACAAGTTATCCTTGTCCGGTTCACCAGGCTCACTTGATCAAAAACACTAAGTACAACTTAGGTGGTAACATTCTGGCTCCATCTAGGGACACATTCTCTGATTGATCTTCTGTTCAAAGGAGAGGATGTGAGAACTCTGGAATCTCTGGGTCCTACATAGCAATTAGAGTTTGTCAGTAGCATAAGAAAAAAAAAACTATAAAAAGAAAACTAATGTACATAATTAGTCTATGATGTGCAAAAAGGAATATTTTACAAAAACTAATGTACAAAGGAAAATTTTCAACATGGTACAAAATAACTATAATACAACAACATGATATATAAAATTTAGAAATACATGCAGGGCAAGGTTTAGAAATTGGCCCTGAAACCACCGATGCCAATAAAGGCATCAAACTGTCTCGGCGAAAAACAACTTCAGGAGGAAACCATTCACTAGCAGGCTCAACCTTTCTCCTTCTAGGTCTTTTAGATAGAAGGAGTTTGTTCCTACTATTTCATCGATGATGTACAGTCCCAACCATAAGTTGTCTAGCTTTCCATGTTTCCTAGGTTTCTCCCATCGTTTATCCCAACGCAAAACTGTGTCACCTACTTGGAAGGATCCTGGTCGGGTAGACTTATCAAAGGTTCTCTTGACCTTGTTTGAATTTCTTGTACTCTTTCAAGAGAATTTCTTCTACTCTCATCTAGCTCGATCAACTGGTTTATTCTACTCTGAATGGCCTCTTGATCTGAGCTAAAGGTCTGGAGAAACTGATAAACTTGAAGCTTTAGATGGACTGGCAAGGTGACATCAAGGCCATAGACTAGTTCAAAAGGGATCCTCCCGGTTGAAATTTTCTTGGTGATTCTGTCGGCCCATAACGCTAATTTGACCTTGCTATCCCAAGCCTTCTTATTGTCACCCACAATTTTTTTGATTATGGTCATTAAGTTCTTGTTACTTGATTTCTCTAGACCATTTCCTTGGGGATAGTAATTGGATGAGTGGGATAGAACAATGCCGTACTTGAAATAGAAAGATGACATCTCGAAGGAAACAAAGCATGGGCCATTATCAGTGATGATTCTAGCTGGCACACCGAATCTTGTGATAATCTTATCTTCTAAGAAATCCATGACTATAGCATCGGTTTCCTTCTTGGTGGGTATCGCCTCTACCCACTTGGTAAAAAAATCAGTGGCTGTAGGAATCCAAGAATAACCATTGCCCGAGTTATATTTGAACTTACCGATGAAATCAAGCCCCACTGCTGGAAAGGGGCTTGGACTACTTGTTGGAGCAGGGTCCCGCAGTTACAGAAGAAGCTGCTAGTTTAGCGGATAGATAAGTTTTGGCGGAGAGAAGATAAGATAGAGCTACAACGCCGTAGCACATTTCCAACTACAGAGCAGAGCCGGAAACCATGACTTTTAAGATAGATAAGTCAAGGAAGATGACGGTACCTGAGCGGACGAGAAGAGAGAGCTCACCCACTGCATTGAAGGCAGCAGCGAAGATAGGAGGGCTCAGCGACCCTCATAAAGGAAAAGGAGCAACGAGGCTAAAGCATTGAAGACGAAGGACAGAAAAGCGAAGCGGTGCATAGTACCCATGATCAGCGCCGGGAAGCATGGAATACTGCAGAGAGCTGTGGTGTGACAGAAAGCGACTACCTCAAGTACAGATATGGCCGACTGTCACTAGTTAGGGTTTTGGGTTACTATTGGGACAGGCCCAGAGTGTTGTAATGGCAAGACCTTTGGGCTGCCTATAAAGGGATATATTTTGTATTGTAAAAGGTTGGCATTTTGGGCATTTTAGGCCATCCATCTAGTCGGATAACATATAGTTAGCCATTGAGCCTGTTAGCTCATAGTTATCTTGTATTGTAATAGAGTTGAGCTCTGGTTCTGTTATTAGAGGTAGCAATCTTACTGTAACCAGTAGCTGGCTTAGAGAGCATGCATGTAACGATCCGCAGGGATCGACAGAGAGGGAAGAGTATATTGTAGGAGAGCAATATAGAGAGGAAAAGAGATCTAAGAGAGAAGATCTTGAGTTGCATATGCGGTGCAGCAGAACTATGTTTTACCTTCCCCTGAGCTATAATGAAAACACAGTTCTGTGGACGTAACTTCCATACTGGAGGTGAACCACGTTAAAATCAAGTGTTATGTGATTGACTTATGTGTTATGTTTACTTGTGCATTTATCAGTCATTTCATGGACTTTGTTTACAGTTTAATGAATGAATGTGTTAATCAGTTTATAGCAATATAGAAGGATAAACATAAGTTGAAGTCTCTGGCATGTTGTATGTGGGTTTATTTATGCTTTGCTTGAAAAGTCACTAGTCGCAGTGTTAAACAGCCTCTCATATTGAGTCTTGCAAGTCGACACAAACAATGCTAGTGCATCGAGCCGCGGGATTAGGGTATCGCAAGGAGGCGATACCGCACTGGCAGAGGAGCTGTGGTGCGCGATACCGTAGGTTAAGGGTTAGCGCTGGGAGGAAGTTACGTGTCACCTGGTGCGCGACGATGCGATAAGGATGGAGTCATCGCAAGTCTGTGAAAGTGTGCAACGTGGAAGGGGACCGCACGACAGTAGAAGGGATATCTCACGGCTAGAAGAGCTGCGAGATGAGGAGATCGCACGACGCGAGCAGAGAAGGTCACGCGGCACGCAGAGAAAGAGGCCTCACAGCTAGCAGAGCTGCGAGTCGTAAGTAGGATCGCCACAGAACCTGGTCCAAGACGATTGAGTCCTTGGCAACCCATTAGAATCACTTTGGGTGAGACTTTAGGCCGCTTCGTGGTCTGTTGCCGAAAGGGCCAGTGAGCTAGGGGTGTTGTTGGTTGATTATAGTAAACTCGGGTCTGCCCATGATAGCCAACAAATGGTTTCGTTGTCGGCTTTGAACAAACAGAGCACTGATGTTCTGGTGGCATCCTACGAGAGATGAACTCAATGAGTGGGTTTGGTCTAACCTGAAAGAGTTTGCTGAACGAGAGAATAGGAGTCCTAAACTGAACACAGAGGCCTAGTTACAAAAACATATCATTACAGACATACATGAGATATTTTTTGCGACCTTTGGAAACGAGCTTTATGACTGGTTAGCAAAGCTAACTGATACAGGCATATTCAAAAAGAAAAGAGACATTGTCTGGACACCGGAGCTGATTCAGATCGTGGAGAACCTTGATAACCCCCTCACGAGAGCAGTAGACTTCTGGCTTGCGAGTGTGCTAGGAGGCTTCGTCACAGAGTTTGCAGTTGACCAGACGAAAAGCTTCAGCGAGGCTGAGCGCTACTTCTTCAAAAGATATCGTGGTAAGTAGCTAAGATATTTAAACTTGTCCATTAAGATGATGCTATATGAAAAAGGTGTAATGGACATGGTTTCAGATAAGTAAGTAACAGATAGTAATGTCACAAGAGTTTGAAAGTGATTTTGATGACATTGGACGAACACGTAGTGGAAAGAAGTATAAAGTAGATTTTAGATCTCCAATATTTGAAAACAGTCCAGATAATACTAGACAGCGGAGTCCTAGTACTACAGAAGGTTCAGAGGGGGGTATCCCTTACCACCCTTATACCCCACAGAAACAGACTGGGACTCAGAACAATCCCGTAGGAACCCCATCTAGTAGCTCACAAACAGTACCTACCACCGCTACATCACCTCCACCTACACCGTCGAGTGGTAGTAACACAGTAAATCAACATCCACCATGTAGAAATAGAATGGGGGATGATATGAAGCTACCTATATTTAAGGGAACAGGGGCAGAAGACCCAGAGCAGCATTGGTTTCTATGTGAAGCCATGTGGACCATTAAAACCATCAATGATGACAATCTTAAACTTGTACAGTTGGTCACCACACTCAGAGATCGTGCCTTAACATGGTATATCAAGTATACCGCAGTACCCAGAACACTTGCCCAGGTCAAGACCACCATGATTAAAGAGTTTAAGAAACCTAAGTCTAAGTCACAGTGCATAACAGAACTCAAAGACATCAATCAATTACCTACAAAGTCGGTGTGGGACTTTGATCAGAAATTCAAAGCCCTTATAGACCAAGTCAGTTTTGATCAGTTTGTGCCGGAGCAGCATAAGGAATGGTTTATTGCAGTGCTGCTCCCTCACATCAGACTGCCATTAATGCAGCAGAAACTCCAGACACAAGATGACGCGTTGGAGATGGAAATGAAACTTGAGGCTTCACCTCTAGCTGAGACTAGTACAGGCATGACAACTTTATAGAACCAGTTGGCTAATCTTACATTACAGTTGCATGAGCTGAAGAAAGGAAAAGAAGTTGTGTAAGAGATATGGTGCATAAAATGTAAAGCACAGGGCCATAGTAAAGACAATTGTCTGGTCTTTGTAGAATATATAGCAACAGGGGCTCCTAACCCCTTAACACAGACCCACGGGCCGTGGTGTGAAATATGTAAAACGTGAGGACATCTACCTCACCAGTGCCCCTTACTTCAGAAGTACGTGCAGACACCTAAGAACCTATACTGCGTCTTCTGCAAGTCGATGGGCCATGATGAACACGATTGCAAAGCCTATGATATGATGGTTGGAGCAAAGCAAGACTTGTACAGATTCCAATCGAAAACACAGGGTCCAGCAGCAGGACCACAGCAGGATCCGGCTTATGGTGGCCATGGCGAAGGATTCAGAGGATGAGGCCATGGAGGAGGCTTTGCACGAGCATAAGGCTTTGGCCGTGGTCGTGGACCAGTGACGTGTTACAACTGTGGAGTTGTAGGACACTATGCTAGGGACTGTCAGAGCCCCACTACCACATGTAATTATTGTAAATCTTATGAACACACTATAGAGGAGTGTCCTACCTTGATAGCTAAGATCAGAGAACCTAAGCCAGCAGCACACCAGAACATCCATCTTATTGCTGCTGAGCAGGCAGAGCTAGAACCAAGCGTCAATATTGTGATTTGTAGCGGTGTTTCTACCAGTGGGACATCGCAGGAGATGGAAAAGAACACAGGACAGCAGTGGGTGCGCAGATCTCCTAACAAAGCAACACCACTCGACCTGCAGAAGAACAAACAAACATTTCAGGAAGCTAAGGATTTCTTTGATGTCCCTATGCAATCAGGATTACAGGTACCGCTGTCTAGGAACGTACTGCAACAAGAACCTTGTGGTTATATCCTTGTACAGACACTGCAGGCTACCACATCAGGAAGATGAGATGAGGACGAGATGACAGGAAGTGTACATTCCTTCCTGCGGAGTTGTCTAAAACTTGTAAGAAATGAGCAAGCTATCACAGAACTTCAGCGAATTATAGATCATTGTCAGCCATCTTCTTCCATGAGCAGTACACAGCGTGCTCTTCATAATATTACAGGACATACAAGAACGGGAAGAGAGATGCGACTTACAGCGCAGGTGGGAGAATTTGAAATGGATGAGGTAATCCTAGATCTAGGATCGGACGTAAATGTTCTGACTAAGAAGACATGGGAACAGATGGGTAGCCCTAAGTTAGTCAGATCGCCTATCCGCCTGAGACTAGCCAACCAGCAGCGAGTATCACCTCTGGGTCGGCTACCGCAAGTTCCAGTTGATATTGATGGAGTTTGCAGCTTTGCGGACTTTGAAGTTATAGAAATCATTGGCGACAGTAAACCGTATCCAGCACTACTAGGCATTGATTGGGCGATCGGTAACATGGCTGTTATCGACCTAAAGAGAAGACAAATGACCTTTGAGGACGCGCAGCTTCGGGTCATCGCACCGTTGGATCCTTTTCAGGGTCCTAGATATACTGAACCTATCCGAGCAGAGGAGGAGGCATGTAACATGGAGAGTCTCTATCAGATGACCAAAAACCAGGGTGACTATGTCAATCCAATGGAATATGGGAACATTAGTTGGTGATGTGATAGCTCATGTGCATCGGATTCAGATGTTGGTCTAGAGAACTAGCAGAACAGACTTCACGATGTCTCAGCGCGCAGGTGCACGTACTTGACTAAGTCACTGCGATGGATTGGCGCAGAGATCAATGAGATTCCATCATATCATGGTATGACAGATATCCAAGACTTCCTTGAGTAGTTTGAGCAACAGATTCCTCATGAACAGAGTATCGCAGCTATGGATCTTGTAGTACGAGCCACACCTACAAGATGGTGGTATACACACAAAGAGAATATCGCATCATGGGATGATGTTAAAAGATTGATGGCCATCAGATTCTCCATCGACACCGATTACATTCAGTAGAAATACATAGGAGAAAGAAACCCCAGGTCACACATTCAGGCATGTGAATAGGATTGGTTGGACATTCCCAAGGATGAATGGGTTCACCAATTCATTCACACTTTGGACACAGTTCCAAGGAATTGGTATACAGAGACAGAATTGCGCAAGGGAACGACTACATGGCCCCTTATGATAGACAGCTTCCTACTCACCTTCACTTTTGAATCTGAGTATCTGAATGTTGATCAGGCCTTAGACATAATAAAGATCAAGGTATTTGAGGACTGTACCCCATCAGTGCCAGCTCAGCCTGACTGGGCCGTTCAGTTAACAGAGGCGCTAGAGTGCTATAACTTTCAAGCAGAACCAGAGGATGAGGATGAGGATCCTCGCAGTTGGCAACATTCCGGAGTCAGAAGGGACTCGCGATGTTGAGGGACCACAGTTAGAGATTCCAGCAATCACAGAGCCCATCAAGATTAAAAACATCAATATTGGCACAGATGCAGAACCTAAGTCTGCCTCTATTGGAGACTATTGGAACAATGAAACAGTCGGACAGATTGCAGATTTGTTACATGACTATCAGGACCTATTTCCCACCAATTTCATAGAGATGAAGGGAATAGTTGGTGACCTGGGAGTCACGAAGATACCATTGAAGGAGGATGCTAGACCAGTTAAGCAGCGCCCATATAGATTGAATCCGCACTACAAAGAAAAAGTAAAGGACGAAATTGATAAGATGCTAGCAGCAGGCATCATTGAGCAGGTAGAAGAGAGTGAATGGGTTAGTCCCATGGTCATATAGGAAAAGAAAACCAAAGGAGACATCAGGATCTGTGTCGATCTGTGCAAGCTCAACGATGCATCGCTCCACGATCCATTTCCGACACCGTTCACTGATGAAGTGTTAGACAACGTGGGAGGACAGGAGGTCTACTCCTTCACTTATGGATTTTCAGGCTACAATCATATCAGAATCCATCCAGAAGATCAATCTAAGACCACCTTTGCAACAGAATGGGGCTCGTTCCAGTATATGGTAATTCCCTTTGGTCTTAAGAATGCACCAGCTATATTTTCTAGAGTAGTAGTTGTTGTATTTAAAGAATACATTCATAAATTCCTAGAAGTATATTTTGATGATTGGACTGTATTTGGACTAATCGACAAGCACATAGGAGACTTAAGACTGATGTTAGAGAAATGTAGGCAGTACTAGATTTCTCTAAACTTGAAAAAATGTATATTTTGTGCACCATTTGGTATCTTGTTGGGTCATATTGTGTGCAGACAAGGCTTGATGGTAGATCCCGCGAAGATCGCCATCATTGTAAATATTCCAGCACCCAATTCATTCAAGCAACTGAGTACAGTACTTGGTCATACCAGGTACTACAGAAAGTTCATCAATGGCTACGCAAAGATTACAGAACCAATGGAGAAATTGCTAAAGAAAGATGTAAAATTCCTATGGAATGAGGAATGTTAGCAGATTCTAGACACACTTAAACAGAAGATGGTTACAACACCCATCTTAGTATTTCCAGAATGGACTAAGCCATTTCATGTACACGTGGATGCGTCTGGCATCGCACTAGGGGTTGTTTTAACGCAACCAGGAGAAGGGGAAATTGACCATCCTATCGCATACTCTAGCAAAAAGCTCTCGACAGTAGAAAAGAACTACACCACCACAGAAAGAGAAGGCCTAGCTATGGTGTACGCGCTGCAGAAGTTCAGGCACTACCTATTGGGTGCCCCATTCAAGATGTTTACTGACCATTCCGCCTTGAAGTATCTAGTCAATAAGCCAGTGTTAGGGGGGAGAATCTGTAGATGGTTACTCCTCTTTCAGGAGTATGATTTTGAAATCATTGTGAAACCAGGAAGACTGAATGCCGGACCTGATCATCTGTCGCAGATAGAATCAGGAGAACAGCCAAGTAACCTAGATGAAAATTTGCCAGATGCACCGTTGTTTTCTATCCAGATTGCAGACGATTACTATGCCTATATTATTCAATTCCTCACTACAGGAGTAGCACCTGATGAGTTTACTAAGCAGCAAAAGAAGCAGTTGGTTGTTAAAGTAGTAGACTTCACCCTCATCGCAGGACACCTATACAAGTTAGGCCCGGATGAAGTCTTGCGCAGATGTGTGATGTTGCATGAAAAAGAGACTATCATCAGGGAGGCACATTCAAGAACCGCAGGAGGTCATTTCGCAGGAAAGCCGACTGCGTAGAAAATCCTGGAGGCAGGATTATGGTGGCCTACGTTGCATAAAGACACCAAGGAATTTTGTAGATGCTGCGATATCTTCCAGAGGGTAGGAAAACCCTCGCGACGTGATGAAATGCTGATGCGACCACAGGTCACGTTGCGTGCATTTGACAAATGGGCTATAGACTTTATGGGTCCTATCAACCCACCAGGAAAACGAACTGGCACAAGATATATCATTACTAGAACAGAGTACCTCACCAGATGGGCAGAGGCCAAAGCAGTAAAGAATTTTGATGCTGCTATAGCTGCACAGTTCCTTTTTGAGAACATCATCAGTAGATTTGGATGCCCAGTAATTTTGATGAGCGACCAAGGTACCCATTTCTTGAACAGCACTATTGAGGCCTTGACAGAAGAATTCCAGATTCAGCACTATAAGAGCACTCCCTACCACCCAAAGGCTAATGGTATGGTGGAGGCCTTTAACAAGATTTTAGAAAATGCGCTTACTAAGATCTGCAACAGCCAAAGGAATGATTGGGACCTTAGAGTTAACGTTGTATTATGGGCGTATAGGACCACATGCAAGAAACTTATGGGACACACACCTTTCAGCTTGGTGTATGGACAGGAGGCTGTTATGCCTATGGAGTATATTCCTCCCAGTTTAAGAATCGCTCAGATTACCGAGATGACTGATACAAAAACAATGGAGGAAAGGCTAGCACAGCTGCTTGCCTTAGAAGAAGACAGATTCATCGCCGGATTCCATCAGAAAGTACAGAAGGCACGAGAAAAATATTGGCACGACAGACACATTAAGAGTAAGACTTTCCAGATCGGGGACCTGGTGCTCCTCTATGACAGCAAATTCATTAAGTTTCCAGGGAAGTTCAAGACGCATTGGCTGGGGCCATATCAGATACAGCAAGTCACAGAGGGAGGTTTCGTTCAGCTCAACCAGCTGAATGGGGAGCTTCTTCCCACATGGATTAATGGAAGTAGGATTAATATCTATAGTGATAGCCACCCCGCCTCTCAGCCCTAGCTTAGCCAGTTTATGGTGGTGCAGATGTCCAGTGTAGTTGAAAGGATTCATCGCACCAGGAACTAGTATACACCGGCAGGTATTTTCTAAGTATAAGGAACCGCATAAGGTCGGTTCATTTAAATATATATATATATATATATATATATATATATATATATATATATATTTGCGTAGGTGATGCGGAGTCGCATCGTGGCAGTGCGATGTTCCCCCGTGCCATGTATTCAGTTTTGCAACCGACAGAGGGCCAGTCAAGTCACCCTCTGACAAGCAGTTAATGAGGAAATGACCGGTATATCTTACCATAGATTTGGCAGTAGTATAATCAATTTTTCCATATTTGGCAAATCTTTGACGAGACCGACGCCTGTACACACACGTTTCGAGGGAAATTCGATCGAATTTCTGCATTTATTAAGGATCGGATGACAGGTGTGGTCTTGTCCAAGCATTTATTACGACCGACGGGTTCAGTCTAGATGACTGTTGCATCCAGGATTATCATATTGGGAATAAAAGCAGAAAGTATTCAATTGGGACAGTTACATTTGCAGAAAAAATTGAGAGCTATAGAGTAAGTTGTTAAGACTTCCCTGTGGAGAGCTAGGTTTGTTACAGAGTGCTGTGATTTTCAGAAGTTGCAGCCATTGCACGTCCACCGTTTTACACAGAGTGGGTTCTGTCCGAGGAAAAACCTATAGAAAATGTTTTGAGAAGGTTTCAGCGTGGCGGCCTTGTGTCCGCCATGATGACACCATCTAAGGGTGCTCCGCCAAGTTCGTCACAGCCCAGACAGCAACCATAGACGAGGAGCCAATCTCAGGTCAATGAAGAATCCGATTCAGGGTAGGAGGTTGAAGTTCATAGCACAACAGACTACATTATGCCATGAGTTGAAGGCGCACCAGAGGTAAGAATTCCTAAGAATGCTAGGTATACTATTCCCATACCACCCATTGACTCTTGAGTAAAGGAAAATGGAGATCTAGTAGGACATGCTACTGTTGTTAAATTTGTAGATTATAACCTGGGAGACGGTAAGACATATCCTCACTTCAAGCTGGACCAGTATCTAAAGATTGAGAAGAACCCAAAGACAGGGAGAAATGAATGTGTTCCCCTGCCACATGTCCAGATTCTTGAGCAGTCAGGTCTGCTCAATTTGCTGAGATTACCTCATTTGGGACGGGGTGCAGAGGTTAATGTCGTGGTGCGCATTTTACTTTCTTGTGTACATGGAGGGTACCTCTGGCTAGGCAACAAGGTCAACCTGAACGTCGATTTGATACATCGTATCACCGGCCTGTCTAAGACTGGTAAGCACCCCGAGATACAGACAACAGGAAAAACCAAGGACTCCAAGTTACCACAAGCCCTAGTAAATAAGTATCAGCTATAGAGAGGAGGACGGGATTATGACATTTCAAGCATTACAAACGAGACACTTAGATTTACAGCCAGTCTGCTCACAGGCAGACTGTTAACCAAGGTTCGACCAAAGGAAGTTACAGGATCCGTGATACACCTTGCCATACAAGTTACCGAGGGGGAACAGTTCAATTGGTCTCTATTTTTATTAAATATGCTTCAATCCAATTGCTTGGAAGATCAGGATGAAGAAAACCACCTTTTCCATTTCTCGTGGTTTCTTATACTTTTTTCATTCGTCGGATGGAAGGAGCTTCCCCATACCCAGTTTCCGCAGATAGCAGGTGGCGCGCCCAGAGGCGTGCGCTATGCCAGCTTATGGGAGACCAATAGCCCAGCCAAGAAAGCGGTAAATATGATGGTATTCCATGACTACTATAATCTGTTAATGAAGGTCATTCAAGAAACACCACGGCTCAGCACGGAGACTGTGGACATATACGATAGTCGGCTTAATTTTATGGCAGACAGCCATTTAATCTGTCTGCGACCAAAAAGGACTAAGCGGTATGATTGGGCTCCTAGCTCGTTCAGGATGACAGCATAGGAAGTCGAAGGAGTCACAAAAGACTTCGATGACCAATGGAAGAAAGAATATGAAGATACTGCACCACTACCATCAGACACTGCACAGACAGACCCCCAAGACAAGGGCAAAGACAAAACAGAGACCCAGACGCAAGCAACAATAGAAGCACCACTACCAGGGTTAAAGAGGAAAAACCAACAGCAAGTTCCATCAGAGGAATAGATGACAAAGGATGGAGAAGAAGGGCCACCAGAGACACAACAGAAGAAAAAACACAAAACTTCAAAACCACCTCTAAAGACCGCATTGACAGATGATGATTATGAACTCATTGCGACAAGAACGCATGACACGTTGAAAGACTCATTTGACGTGATACAGTCAGCGCAGGAAAAGATACAGAGTGCGGTAGAAAAGAAACTTCTGGACTTAAAACTAATTACTGAAAATACTGCTCTGATACAGATTCCACCGGTAAAGGCATCCACAGGAGAAAGTTTGACACAGCCGATTTCCCACGAGGAAACCTTAGCAGCGGATCGCATCAATACAATCATGATACCACCTGGGAGCATCCGATTCCCTATGTCAGCGATGGATGCCCCGATCGAGATCAGGAAACCTGCCGAGGTTAACCTCACAGAGTTTCGCATTGATCAGTTGCAGATGATCCAGCAGCAGCTAAGCGTAGAGCTTAGGAGTAGAGAGCTTGCGACTTACAAAAAGTATACGCAGCTGAAGCAACAGAATGCAGCACTCACTACCAACTATCAGAAAAAGGAAGACAAGTTAAAAACATATCAAGATAGGGATCAGGAACTCTCTCAAGTACTACAGAGCATCGCATTAGAGTTACCCAAATGTAAAATCGAGTTCGCGTTGCCTACCCCACATAAGCTAAGAAGAGTTGCAGACAGAGGAAAGGCTCTGGAGGAAATAGTAACCAGGATGAAAGAAACAATAGCCAAGATGGAGGAAGACTACAAAGCGCAGATTGCTGAGCTTGAGACTGAGCTCGAAGCTCGACCACCGGGCACACCCCACCCAGACAAGGAAGAAAGAATAGAGGCCTTCCGACTCACTTCCGCGCAGATGAAATCTCGCATCGATGAAGCACTGTCGGTACTCACGGAGGTGACAAACACATGGGCGGAGTTAGATGCACTGCCCGAAAAAGTAGAAGTTCAACAAAGTATTCAATAGATAGAGAATACTACAACAGCAATGAAGGAAGAAATTAAGAGCTTAGCAGCTCTTCAAAGGATGAGAAAGACGAAGGAGATGAATCGCTTGCAGCAGGAAGCACAGCGGTTGAGAGCACAGGAGATACACATTAATGACCTGCTTCAACCATATCAAGAACAAATTGCAGAGATAGTCGATATGGTTGAACAGAAAGTTACAGAGTTCACGGCTACCAGAAATGAAATTGATGCAGCAGAGGACTCCAGTATTAGTCAAGCTATGCTTGACTCGACACAGGAGCGTGTCGAAGCAATGCAGAACGAAGTCCCAGGACTTCGAGACAAGTTTAATAAGGCTTCGCAGGAAGCCAAGGAAAAGCTACAGTAGGATAATCTCGCTGGTAGTGGCTCGAGGGCGAGCCACAAGTAAGTGTTAGGGGACTATTGGAGCAGGGTCCCACAGCTACAGAAGAAGCTGCTAGTTTAGTGGATAGATAATTTTTGGCGGAGATAAGATAAGATAGAGCTACGACGTCGTAGCACGTTTCCAGCTACAAAGCAGAGCCGGAAACCATGACTTTTAAGATAGAGAAGTCAAGGAAGATGATGGTACCTGAGCGGCCGAGAAGAGAGAGCTTACCCACTGCATTGAAGGAAGCGGCGAAGACAGGAGGGCTCAGCGACCCTCATAAAGGAAAAGGAGCAACGAGGCTAAAGCATTGAAGATGAAGGATAGAAAAGCGAAGCGGTGCACAGTACCCATGACCAGCGCCGAGAAGCATGGAAGACTGCAGAGAGCTGTGGTGTGATGAAAAGCGGCTACCTCAAGTACAGATATGGCCGACTGTCACTAGTTAGGGTTTTGGGTTACTGTTGGGACAGGCCCACAGTGTTGTAATGGCAAGACCTTTGGGATGCCTATAAAGGGATATATTTTTTATTGTAAAAGGTTGGCATTTTGGGCATTTTAGGCCATCTAGCTAGTCAGATAACATATAGTTAGCCATTGAGTCTGTTAGCTCACAGTTATCTTGTATTGTAATAGAGTTGAGCTCTGGTTCTATTATTAGCGGTAGCAATCTTACTGTAACCAGTAGCTGGCTTAGAGAGCACGCATATAACGATCCGTAGGGATCGATAGAGAGGGAAGAGTATATTGTAGGAGAGCAATATAGAGAGGAAAAGAGATCTAAGAGAGAATATCTTGAGCTGCATATGCGGTGCAGCAGAATTGTGTTTTACCTTCCCCTGAGCTATAATGAAAACACAGTTCTGTGGACGTAACTTCCATCCTGGAGGTGAACCATGTTAAAATCGAGTGTTATGTGATTGACCTATGTGTTATGTTTACTTGTGCATTTATCAGTCATTTCATGGACTTTGTTTACAGTTTAGTGAATGAATGTGTTAATCAGTTTATAGCAATATAGAAGGATAAACATAAGTTGAAGTCTCTATCATGTTGTATGTGGGTTTATTTATGCTTTGCTTGAACAGTCACTAGTCGCAGTGTTTAACATCCTGTCATATTGAGTCTTGCAAGTCGACACGAACAACGCTAGTGCGCCGAGCCGCGAGAGTAGGGTATCGCAAGGAGGTGATACCGCATCGGCAGAGGAGCTACGGTGCGCGATACCGTAGGTTAAGGGCTTAGCGCTGGGAGGAAGTTACGTGTCGCCTGGTGCATGATGATGTGATAAGGCTGGAGTCATCGCGAGTCAGTGAAAGTGCACGACGTGGAAGGGGACCGCATGACAGTAGAAGGGATATCTCACGGCTAGAAGAGCTACGAGACGAGGAGATCGTGCGACGCGAGCAGAGAAGGTCGCACGACGCACAGAGAAAGAGGCCTCGCGGCTAGCAGAGCTGCGAGTCACAAGTAGGATCGCCACAGAACCTGGTCCAAGACGATTGAGTCCTTGGCCACCCATTAGAATCACTTCGGGTGAGACTTTAGGCCGCTTTGCGGTCTATCGCCGAAAGGGCCAGTGAGCTAGGGGTGTTGTTGGTTGATTATAGTAAACCCGGGTCTGCCCATGATGGCCAACACTACTATTGGATTTAAAGGCAAGGCTTTCATTTGTTGCTTTCTGGTGAATAACTGACACTAGGGGCAAACTCTGACAACCTTGTGCACATTTGAAAATAGGTTCGGCCAATAGTAGCCTACTCTAAGGATTTTGTGGGTAGTTGTTTTTGCTGCAAAATGTCCACCACAAAATCTTGAATGGAACTCAACCATGAGTTTCTTGGACTCAGGTTCATCGACACATCTAAGTATTAAACCATCGAGGTTTGTCCAACCCAAACAATATTTTGTCAAACAATACTTAGTTTCTTTTAACCTTAATGCTCTTATTTTATGGCCAAGGAAGTGATCAGGGCATGTAAGGTTGTGGAGGAAAAATATGATGTCAGTGTACCAAGGGTGCTGCTCTAATTTGTGAAGCTCATCTGATACACTTTGTTCTGAGTCACTATTCTGGTAGATTATTCCTAAGGCCTTTTCATTTCCTTGGGTCAACATCTTTGCAAGACCTTGTCCCTTAATTAACTTAGTAGGTTTTATCTCCAAGTCATATTCTTGAATCTTTGAAACCCACTTACCCCTAATTCCTAGACAATACTATTGAGACATGATATCCTTGACAGCTACATGGGGTACATATCCAATGATTTTGGAGTAACCTATATAAGTTCTGAAATGTGTAAGGGACTTGACAAGAGCATAGGCCTGTTTCTCCATCATGGTATACTTCAACTCTGAGTTTTGCAAAGCTCTACTCATAAAGGCTATAGGTTGCTCTTGTCCCTCCTTATTCTTTTGAAGCAAAACACCGGCAATGGTGTCTTCTAAGGCAAAGGAAAAAATTTGGAATTATTTGGAATAATCTAGACTAATCAAGACCGGGGACATGGATATGGCATATTTGATAGACTTGAATGCAATTTTTCCTTCATCCATCCACTCAAACTTAGCATCTTTCTTTAATAACTTTTGTAGAGGTTTCATTAATTCTGCTAATTTGGGATGAATCTTCTTATGAAATTGATCTGACCATTAAAAGACTGGAGAGCTTTTAGATTCTGGGGCAAGGGGACTTTATTAATGGCTTCAACTCTCTCAGGATCAACCTTGACACCATCCTTAGAAATGATGTGCCCCAACAACTTTCCTTCATCAACTCCAAAGATTGACTTGGCAGGGTTCAAGGAAATACCATATTTCTGACATCTTATAAAAACCTGCCTAAGATGACTTATGTGGTCAGATCTTTCCTTTGAAAAAATAGTTAAGTCATCTTCATATATTTCTATTATTTTGCCTATAAGTTCTTTGAAGGAAAAATCCATGGCTCTTTGGAAGGTGGCACCAGCATTCAATAAGCCAAAAGGCATTCTTAGAAATTTATAGGTACCCCAAGGTGTGGTGAATGTAGTCTTATGTTGATCCTCCTTATTTACCAACACCTGGTTATAACCGGAAAAGCCATCCAACATAGACATCATTCCTGATCTTAAATATATCCATGGAGCTTAAATATTTTCTTTACATAACTATCTATGACTTGGATTTCTTTTTCTTTGGATGAAATACTAATGAAATGAGCATATTTTGTCAATTTGTCAATGACTGCGAATATAATATCCTTTCCTTCTGATGTAGGAAGGTCGGTGATAAAATCCATGGATACCTCAGACCATTTTTGGGATGTAATATGAAGGGGTTATAGGAGAACAGGAGGAGCCATCGTTTCAAAATTATGCCTTTGACAAGTATCACATTCAACCACATATTTTTGGATATCAGTCTTCATTCCCTTCCAAAAGAAGGATTGGCAGGTATTGTGGTATGTTTTAAAGAAACTGACATGGCCCGTTGTTGGGGATTCATGGTTCTCTTTTAAGACCTGAGTTTTGAATTTTAATGAACTCAGTAAATATATTCTTTGTTTGTATCATAGTTTGTCTTTTTCCTATGAATATTTTGAGTTTGTTTCCTTGTTGTTTTCAACTTCTTCAATTAGCTTACTTGTCTCTAGGTCTTGCACATACTCACTTTGGACTTCTTAAATCCATTTAGGAACAACTATGGATATGGCACATAGTCAAGAATCGCTCTCATGTTTTCTTGATAAGTTGTCTACAACCCTATTCTCCTTACCTTTTTTATACAAAATATCAAAATCAAAGACTTGGATTTTTCTTACCCATTTCTGTTGTTCGAGAGAGATTTTTTCGAGTTAGAAAATAGTTCGTAGTGTTGTAGTCTATTTTAACAAGAAATTTTTCCTTGAACAAATATTGCTTCCATTTAACAAGGGCATGCATTATTTCCAACATTTCCTTGTCGTATGTGGATTTTGTTTGCTCACTTGGTTTTAAATTTCAACTTTCGAAATCAATGGGATGTTTATCTTGCATGAGAAAAACTCCTAAGCCTATGCCTAAAGCGTCACATTCAAGGATGAATGTATTTGTAAAATCAGGAGTTGTTAACACCGTTGTGGATGTCATTAGGGTTTTCAATTGTTCAAAACAAGTTTATGCATCCTTATCCCATCTGAAAGTATCCCTTTTTAATAGTGATGTTAGGGGTGCTACAATTTGGGCGTATTTGTGAACAAATCTTCTATAATAAATTGTTAGACCCAGGAATCCTCTTAATGATGTAATTGAATTGGGGAATGACCACTCTATGATTATGGGATCGACCTTAATTCCATTGAATGAAACAATGTGCCCAAGAAATTCTATTTCTTTTTTTCTGAAACTACATTTTGATTTGTTAGCATAATTTTTTTTCTTCTAGAAGCTTCAATATTGTTTCGACATGCTTGAGGTGTGAGTTCCAATTTTTACTATAAATAAGGTTATCATCAAAAAATGCTAGCACAATCTTCCTTAGGTAACGACGAAACAAGTCATTCAATATTGCTTGAAATGTTGCCGGAGTTTTGGATAATCCAAACAACATCACTCGAAATTCATATAAACATTTGTGGGTGTAGAAAGATTTTTTGGGGACATCTTCTTCTCGAGTATGGATTTGGTAATATCCTGACTTTATTTCTAGTTTAGAAAAATATTTTGCACCATGTATCTCATTGAGAAATTCATCAACAAAGGGAATGAGGAATTTATCTTTTATGGTGACTTTGTTTAATGCTCTATAATCAATGCAAAGTCTATATGATCCATATTTTTTCCTAACAATTATGACTGGTGCAGAGAAAGGACTCTTACTACATGTGATTATTCCATCGTCTAATAGTTCCTGCACCAAACGTTCGATCTTTGATTTGTTCCTGTGATATTTTCTGTATGATTTTTTTCTAATTGGAGCTAATCCTATCATCAACTCGATGATGTTATCCAAAAAATGTGGGGGTGGAAGAACATGAGAATGGTTTTTGAAGATGTCACTATGCTCCCCTGGGAGTTGTTCTAATTCACATGGGTTAGTATTTTTTTCTTTCGTCAGTTGTTATTTCCATGGAATAGCAGTGTAAGAAGAAGGTTTGAGATCCTTTTTTTATCATCTTTTTCATTTTATTGGATGAGACAATTTGGGGAGGGGGGAAGTTAATACTATAAAGCTTATATTTCCTCCCATTTTCATAGAACCTTATAAGTTGTTCTCATAATTTTAATCTGACTATCCCCAATGTTTCCAACCATTGTGCACCTAAAACAATGTCAACCCCTCCTATTTCCATAACATACATTGTTGATATTAGCTTGTAGTCTTTTATAGCTAGTTCTACTTTATGGCATTTACCGTTGCATGGTGTGGTATTGTTTCATGGTATCGATACTTGGAAACTGGTGGTTGGGTAGATGAATATGTTTAACTATTTTGTTACCCTAGAGTCTATGAAGTTGTGTGTACTCCGACAGTATTGACAAACCCCGTCACCTTAGGGTTTTTTATATGTCCAAATAATTTGAGGGTTTGGGGTTGAGAAATACCTGTCATTATAGCCACTGAGAGGGTTGGTGTGATGTTAGCCTCCTCTTTTCCAGTCTCATCGCTATCTGACTCTATATAGGATGAAGGTGCATCACTTGATTCTTCATCAATATGATTGTCACCCATATTAATTTTTTCACACAATAATATATTTTTTTTTTACACTTATTTCCTAGACGCCAATTAGGGGCATAAAAAATATGGCATGGATTGTCATCCCTTTTTTCAATTTTCTCTTAATTGGGGTGGTATATAAATAAACGAACGTTGTGATTTTTTCTTTTCTTCAATTAATATTTCTTTTTGACAGGCTTGTTCCATGTATTTGACGTCTAATAATTTTATCTCTCTTTGAATACTCTATTTTATCCCACCAATGGCAATTTGTAGGAGTCATTCTTCATTTATATCTTGGACACGAGTGGCTAGGACCAATAGATTGTTAAAATATTCATCCACATTTCCTTCTTGTTGTAAACGAGTGAGCTTGCTGTAGATTTCGGCTTCTTCCATGTCTTGAAATCATTTAAACATTTTTTTCTTGAAGGTGTCCCAGTCTGTAACTAGTCTTCCTCCCTTCATTGCTGAGTCCCACCATAAGAACCAATCACAAGTGATTTTATCCATGTACATTGCTGCAACATTCAATTTTTCATTGTTGCCATAGATATTACACATTTAAAAATATTTTTCGATTTTTTTGATCTATCGAATCCCATCTCAATTATTTTTTCCATCGAACCTTGGTAAATCGATCATGACCTTCTGAATGACATTGTGGGTTGGTCATGTACGTGAGTTATTGTCTCCTTTAACTTGGTCTCTTATTGAGAAAATTTCGAGCTTTAGGTTGCGAATGTCCTCATATTTTTGCTCAATATTTTCCAATATCTTTTGAACTAGATCATCTTCTAACTTTATGGATGCATCCTTGTTCTCCGGAGGGTTTCTTTCTGTATTTCTTGTATTCATATTGCTAATTTTGGATTGGGGATAGGTTAACTATTAAATATTTAATTACATTTAAACTTATTATTAATAATATTATTATATGCAAAAAATAACTTGAATAGTTCTCAAAAAGGTTTTAAAAAATATTTAATATTAAAATAATAATATTATTACTGTTATTATTTAATATTGCATATTTTCTAGAGTGAAGAGGGATGCGGCGAAAGCACGAGAGGAGTGGACGCGATGAAGAGATGGGAGAGAAGTGAATGGGCCACTATGGAGAATGAATAATGTCGAAATGGAGATCGTTGACCCTTGATACCAACTTGGAATGGAAATGACAAAAGATAAATTTTATTTATACATTGGATGGATTTTACAAGGAGTACAATGTATATTTATACAAATCAAGGGCCACCATTAATTGATGTGACCTATCAAGCCGATAATTAATAAATAACAAATTACTAACTAAGTTACTAAACTATTTAGCTTAATTATAATGTCCATGTCTAACTATGACAAAACTCTATGATTGTAGGCATTAACCCAAATCACTGCACCACCACTTTCGTTTGACTCTTCCCATAGTCCAAAATGTAGAGAAGGGTTTTGTTTACACTAAATTTCCCTATTCTGTAAAAAGAGAGGGTTTCCATGATCATGGACCTACTGATTCCATGGTAATGTACACATATCCTTCAATGACAGTTATGGTTAGTTTTCAATTCACTCCACAACTTGTTTTTCTTTAAAAAAAATTGCATGTTTACAACATCAAGATGGAGACTCCTCCATGTTAAACCTTAGAGGGGGTTGATGTTGTTGAATAATGTAAATTCAAAAGATATTCTCATTGTACTTTTATTGTATTATTTTTGTTCCTCCTTCGAGATATTTTATTGATGTACTTGGTCATGTAAATGTACTTGAAAGAATCAATGGAACCCTTCCATTGTAAGTTGGGTCAATAGTACCCACAAGAAATATTATATAAATGTTATTTTGAGTCTCCCTAAGACAAGTCGATGACATTGTAAGAGTAACAAGTCAACCTTGTTATGTCAAAAGGTCACTCACATGATGAGTATAAATAGAGAGGTTGCTCCTCTCCTTTGGGAACACTTCTTACTCAAGAAAGTATGCAAGAGAGAGAGAGAGAAGAAGAACAAGAAACTCACTGGAGAGAAGAGATAGTTGCTATCATATTTGTGGTTTATCTTATCTTGGTTGGAATTTCACTTGGTGATGGAATATATACTAAAGAACTTGTTGGGTTTGTTAATTTTTATATGCTTCTATAGTTTAAGTCCTAACTTGATAAGCATTTAATACATTTTCACAATAACAACATAAAGAGGATCACTAAAAGAAATACAATCACAAGGTACACAACAATTTACCCTAGGAAACCCAAAAGCGAAAAACCCAACAAAACTTCCTCAATATAGATTACCAGAATGAAATGACCAAAGAACAAGGTCTCATAAGAGAGAGAGAACAAACCCCAAGCATAAGATCCAAAAACCCAAAGACACGTGTCCTCCTCCTTCTTTGGCCTTCCTTATTTCTCTCTCTTGCACAATACATGAGTGATTGAGTGTGTGTAAATGAGGGAGGGAACCTCCCTATTTATACTATTCTCCCAACTAACATTTTACCCTAACTAGGAATACTTATCAAATTGACAAGGTTGACCTACCTAGGTAAACTCACAATAATAATTATATTATTTTTTTTGGGTACTATTGACCTGAATTACAATGGAGAGTTTACCTCATGAATTTTACATGAAATTTTACATTAGTGGCGTCTCCCGAAGGAGGAATGATAATAATGTAAATTAAAAGTAGAATATTCTTCAAATTTACATTATTTCAACACTCCCCCTTAACAAGAAGGGTATTCTACTGACAATAACAACATCTGGTGTGGCTCTACACAACATCATCAAAAGGAGGAAGAAGGCATCATAAACATCATCTTTTGGAAAATCTTTTGGTACATCTATAGATCATCAGAAGTTTTGAACAACATCGTCATTTATAACACAGAGATGGAGTATCATCATCTATAGCATGGAACTGGAACATCATCATATGCAACATGGAGTTGGAGCATCATCATCTGCAACATGGAACTGAATCATCACCTACAACATGCAGTTGAAGCATCATCATTTGCAGCATGGAATTGGATCATAAATTGCAACATCAGGAGTAGGAGCATCATCATCATCATCATCTTCAGTACAAAGATGAAGTATCAACATCTTCAGTATAAAAATTGATACATCACTAACAAGGATAGCATGATGCTGGCTCATCAACATAATGTTGGAATAACAACAACACTGACATCACAAGGTTGGATCATCAGCATAAAGTTGGAATAACATTAAAAACAACATGTGACATGTATAACAACATCATCTACAACAAATAAAGGCTAGAGTAACATCATCTATGACAACATAATCCTTTCAACATCCAACATGATCCTTCCAACATCCAACATGATCCTTCCTTTTAGAATTACGGAATCATGGAAAACACTGGTGATATTTTCCTTTCGGGATTACAGGATCATGAACAACATCGCTGATCCTTTTCTTCAAAATTAAGGGATCATGAAAAACACATCCATGGTACCCAGATGATCCTTCCTTTTGGGATTATGGGATCAATTATTTACGTAGCTACCAATACTGATCACAAGCAACACATACAACTCTTGTGCTCAAACGATCCTTCCTCTTTCAGGATTATGGGATAATGTATTTACAGAGCTACCATTACTAATCATACATACATATATGGTTCTCAGGTGATCCTTCCTCTTTTGGGATTATGGGATCAAGTCTGTAGGATCTACCATTACTGATCATAGCTAACACATACATACACAAGACTATCATTCCTTTCAGAAATATGAGATCAAGTCCAACATGGGTGATCCTTCCTTTCGGAACTGCGGGATCTCCAACCAACATTTTAGATGATCCTTCCTTTCAAAATTACAGGATCAATTCTAATATCTTGGACGGTCCTTCCTTTCGAAACTACAGGATCAAGTCCATCAACCAACATCTTGGATGATCCTTCCTTTTGGAACTATGGGATCAAGTACATCAACCAACATATTGGATGATCATTCCTTTCATAATTACATGATCAAGTCTCAAAATCAACATATAAGACAATCCATCCGTTCGGAATTAAGGGATCAATTATAACAAGATCAACATTCAAAACGATTCTTCCTTTCAGAATTACAGGATCAAGTTTAATTAGGATGATCAATCCCAACCGATATACCTACTGTGATCAGGATACCATAGTATCATCAATACTACTCCCCCTTTTGAGGGAATTCCTTACAGACAACACCTAGCTTGTCTTGTAAGTGTTCAAACTTCACACAAGACATAGGATTAGTCAACACATCTAAAATATATTCATCTGTGCTCACATATTGGAGCTTTACAGTATGTCACATATTGGAGCTTTACAGGACACACAATTGAACTTCTTTATAGTATGTAGCAGAATATAAAACTGAGAACCATTTACAACATTAATCACATCAATAGAAACGACCCAATATTTTTGGGTAGAAACCCTCAGACAAAACCCAAGATGGGAAAACTAGTGCAACAATATGACAGGATATTTTTAATAAGAAAATATAGAGCTTTTACAATACGAGAAAATCGATTTATGCCCTAGATGGAAAAATTGAAACACCCAAAAATCACTGAGAAAAACCTGTGAGATGGCACGGTTCCCAATGCATCCTTCTACTGTAGAGCCTGTTGTTGTATGGTTATCTTGTTGATGTTGTTGTATGGTGTACCTCCTCTAAAGTCTCATGTCTCTCTCCTATGTAATTTAAGGTTTCCTTCCTGAGTTAGTGCTCCTCGATCTCCTTCACCAAACTTATCTCTCTCACTTCTTCCTCTGTCTATGTTGGAATGCAACTATGTGTCCTCTCCACCAATTGACCTTCCTTTTATAACTTTAGGTAAAGCAAAAACCCTAATTTCACTTTCGCTTAAAGTCAATAAATAATTGGATCACTTTAGTTATTTTCCAAAGTAAACTTAGGAAAAATAATTAAATACAATTGGATTCCTAATTTAAGTCTTCTGGATGCAAGGACACATGCATGCAAGATGAACTTCCTTGTTACTGCTAGTTTAACACTCCCTCTCAACGAGGAAGGGATTTAGTATCAACCCCATCTTATCCCTTAAATTCACAAAATTGTTTCTGCAAAGTTCCTTGGTGAAAATGTCCACCACCTACTCATATGTCTATATGTACTCCAACCGGATGGTTCCTCTCTGAACAAAATATCTCAAGAAGTGGTACCTAATGTCTATGTGTTTTCTTCAGTCATGGAGTAATGGATTTTCAGATAGCCTGATGCCACTTTGATTGTTAGGGTGAACTAATGTATCCTATAGCTCACACTTGAACAACCTTGAAAGTAACTTCCTCAACCACATACCCTCACAAGAAACCATGCTAGCTAACATGTACTCAGACTCTGCCGAGATCAATGTAACTGACTTCTTCTTCTTCTTGAACCAATAGACAACCATTGATCCAATGTTGAAGCAACATAATGTAGTACTCTTGTAACAACCTGGTTTTGACCCCATGGTATTAAATTGCATGTGATGTAAATATTGTATTAAATCATGGTGTGGAGCTCTAGGAAAAGGCCCCACCATGGATTTAGTGTCTTATGTATCGGCAATTAAAATCGATGCCGATGGTTTATGTGCTAGCCATGAACAATGTATTTGAGACACCATGTAAAATACTACATTAATAAAAATACCACGGCTAGCTATGCGCCGCAACGTTAAAGAGATGGGGGCATGGTTTCACAAGGAATAGGGAGGGGGAATTATTCAAACCTTTGATCCTATGGGAAAAAGGCCAAATGTCAAAGGGAAAACCCATCAAGTTGTCAACCACCCCTTTTGTCTTTTATGCCCAGTCATCTAAAATTGGTGAAGGAAGTTATTTCCTAGGAATGGGGAAAGGTATGGGGGTCAATTTTGAATTTGGGGAGTTACCCATTTTTGGAAAACGTTTTCTTGGCTTCTCAGGCAAGTAAATGCTGGAAAATGCGTTCCCAAGCCATTATTTGTGGAAATTGAAGCCAGGTGATAGATCATTTGCACTCAAAAAATTACTAATCAAACATGCAAATTTACACACAAAGGAGACTGAAATTGGAGCATAACACTAATCTGTATTGGATAAGTGTACAATAGCCAACCTCGTGAAGTCATAGGTTGTTGCAATAAATAATTACATGAGAGATTTGAATACATAAGGATGCCATTCGAAATAGTCAAAAGCAGGCTTACTAAATCTAGTCAAATCCTCCATAGGTGCATAAAGCAGTTTCCAAATCTGCCTAGGAGCTCACGAATTGGCAAAGTCCAGTAGGCAAGCTAATAGGTGATGGAAAGACAACTCATACATGCTTTTATTAGGAGAAAATAATGGAGTATGATGAGGGAAAAAAACAAGTCAACTGCACCTAGTCTTACTTTCCCTTTTGCCATAAAACTCAGTAAAGCACGCAATAAAGCAAAAAAAACAGACATGCGCTAGGGAGGATCTAGAATAAAGTAGATATGCTAAATATGGATTCCAGGAGANTTGACTTCTAGGACATGTGGAAGACAACTTGCATAGAGTGGAATATTGGAAACTAGGAAAATAAGACAAAAATGGATTAATTAATGTCTAAGGTAGCTAGCTATGGGTTGATTATTCTAACATTATTCACCCATGTGTTTTCTTCCTCATGCAGCTAGAGATAGTTGGGGCATTCTCCCTTATGTTTTTGTGGTTTTCCATTTTTTCCATTTTTTCCTTGGGAATTTTTGCTATGGATTTCCTCATTGCCGTAGCTGGGAAATTTCATTTTTGTGTTGTTCAGTGAATGTGCAATAGTGATTCACATTTTGGGGGTTTCAAGAGGTCATTTTTGGTCTTCCTCAGGAAGCTGAGCTTGTTGGGTGTTTTCCCCATGATTTCCTAAGGTTTTCCTCACTGTCCCATTCCCATAAATTTGTTTTTGTGTTTCTCAATGGTTAGTGAACCAAGATCTCCTGATTTGGGTGTGAAGGATGGTCATTTTTACTTCGGCAATGCTTAGGGACATTTTCTAAGTTCAGAATTCGACTTGGGGGTTTATGGTGGTCGAATGGCCTCCCCAACGCACAAGAACATTTTCTGAAAATGTATTTTTCCTTGTAGGGTTGTTTCCCCTCAACCATTCTATTTTGGTTTCCCATGTACGTTTTGATGATACCGATATGTTAAATGGTTTTCCATGCTTGATTAGCAAGTTGGCTTGGTTGTGTAAGTCTAAGGATCTATCTGTTAATGGATGGACTGTGTGTTGAGGTAAATTTGCTTGGTTGAGTAAGTCCAAGGGACCCACGTGTCATTGGTTAGTTTCCCTAGCAGCCTGAAAAACCCAACTACTTATTGGATTGGATGGACAGTCTGTGAAACCCAACAATGCGTTGGCTTGATTGTGAATGTATGGTTTTGGCTATGAGTGAGCCTATTGTTCCCTAGTGCCTTGTGGAATCATGCCTAGCTCGGGAGTGGCAGTGATGCTGAAAGAATGATGAGCACACTGGCCTACGGTTGGGTGGAACATTGCAACGACGTAGCTAGTTGCAGGACAAGCTTATTTCAAGATACGTATTATTGTGTATTTTATCTCTGCATTTGTACTTTCTTATGAATTATTATGAACGGGTTGAATGCTTGAATGGATTTTATTGCTTCCGCTATATATTGCATGTTTTACACATAATGCATGTTAATGATTTATGCATCTGTTATGTTTTTAATTCAATTCATGTTTATGTTTTTATGTTCATGGGGTTTTTTTTCCCGTAGACAACATCAATGTGTTGGTCGCGTCCTCTCCATCGTTGGGATAAGGGGTGGGGATGTGACAACTCTTCTTGTCCTCTACACATCCTTCTTAGTCAGCATCTATGAATCCTTCTAACTGTACACTCCCCCTGCACTCGTAAACCAGTCCATACTCCATTGTACCTCTGATGTAGCGAAGTATGTGCTTTACAGCCGTCCAACGTACTCTCTAAGGGTCCACCATGAACTAACTCAAAGAGTTTACTGTAAAGATGATGTCTGGTTGAGTGTTAACCAGATACATAAGTGATCTGATAAGTTGACGATACAAGGTAGGATCAAATCCCTATGACACTCATGCATCAATCTTCCTCAAGTTGGAAACTAGAGGCATGGTCATAGACTTACAGTCCTCCATCTTGAATCTCTTCAACATCTATACTGCACACTTCCTCTGTCCATGGAATAAGAATCCATCTCTCTGCCAAACCTCCAAGCCCAAAAAGTAATGCTTAGACCCAAGGTCTTTCATCTCAAACTCCACTGCAAAGTTGGACTTACAGTCTCCAATCAACCTCTAATCTCCTCTAAGAAATAGATCACCCACATATAAGACCAGTATGAGAGGAACCTTACTTGTCAATAAGTACAGGTTGTGGTTATCCTCACTTCGTTGGAATCCCATCTCTTGTAGATAGTTGTATATCCTCGAGTACCATGCTTGAGGTGCCTGCTTGAGCCCATCAGTAGAGAAAATTTCAACTCAAAATGAGCCTTTTAACACTAATTCAAATTCCATGCCATCATGTGTTAGCCAATGAAATTGATTTAAATTTGAAATCTGTATAGGTCTTAAACAATTTTTTAATATAAATTTGGGGATAGGTATCATAAAAAAAACTACTTTTTTTGTTCATATTTTCGACATATCTCTCTGTGATTTTACTCAAATTTTGACCGGAAGAGCTCCTTGGATGAAAAATTAAATTCCTCTCCAGTGAGTACCCACTCAACATACTTTTGATGGGCCCCTCTACCTCAAAAACAAGAAATACCAGAAAAAACATGATGATGACATCATCATCACATTTTTTTAGGTGTTTCTTGTTTTTGGGGTAGATGAGTCTGTCAGAAGTATACCAAGTGGGTACTCGTTGGACGCGGAATTTAATTTCGCATCCAATGAGCTCTTTCGATTGCAATTTGAGTAAAATCACAAGGAGATATGTCAAAAATACGAACAAAAAGTAGTTTTTTTTCTTTTCTTCCTCCAAAATTAATAAATATTATTTTATTATTTTAACTATTATTTTATTATTTTTTCTTAGGAAGCCCATGTTGAGTTGAAATTTCCTCTAATGAAAGATCTCTATGCAGCCTGCATACATGCGTCTCCCTATTCTCCACACCAAACCCTTATGGCTACTCAATTAATACCTCCTCCTATATTACTCCGTTGAGGAAGAGAGTCTTGACGTCCATCTAATGGAGTCGACAACCCATCTCAGCTGCTAGTGAGATAATGGTCCGAATGGAAGAATCATGGAAACATGGGCAAAGGTCTCCTCATAGTCAATACCCTACTTCTGTGAAAACCCTTTTTCCACGAAGCGTGCCTTTTACTTCTCCACGCTTCCATTTGTTGCATGCTTCACCTTGTAGATCCACATGGATCCCACCACCTTCTTGCCTTCATGTCTCAGCACAACCTCCCATACCTGGTTCTTCATGATTGAGTCATACTCCTCAACCATGGCCTCTTTCCATACATCATGTTGTGCAACCTCCTCGAAACTGGAAGGTTCATAGTTAATAAACTCTATCATTAGTGCCATATAACTGAGTCTCTCTGGTAGTACACTCCATCTAAAATATCTCTGTGGAATGTACACCTACCTGGAATCTTGTACTATGGACTTGGACCACTTAGGCCTTGGCCTAGTATCTACCTATTTTGGTCGTTGGATGTCTGTCTCCTACTGCTGCTCATCCTCCCCCTTAAACATAGGAGGATCTTATCCACCTGACTCACTTTGACTACCAGAACCTATGCCCTGTGTTCGTACCTGGATCTGTACATATGGCTCTTTGAACTTGACCCCCGAATCCCGTACTAGATGGTTCTCTGTTGGTAAGTTCATATATCCTCGCAAGGCCCTTTCCTCATCGAATTAGACATCCCTTCTCACAATGATCCTCTTGCAAGAAGGAATGTAAACTCTGTATTCCTTTGAAGTATTGCTATAACCAACAAGTAACCCCTTCTCTCTAGAAGGGACTAGCTTCTTCCTAATGTTATCATGAACATGACAATAGCATACACTGCCGAATATGTGAATGTGAATCACATGTGGGCTAGTTCCTATGAATACCTCCTCGGGTGTCTTCCTCCCAAAAGTTGTGTGGGGACACATATTCTGAATGTACACTACAGTCCTGTAAGTCTTGACCCAAAGGAATAGTGGAAATACCTGATTAAATAGCATGGCCTTGAATGCTCCTACCATAGTCCTATTCTTCTTCTCTACAACTCCATTCTGCTATGGGGTATGGGGCACCATGTTCTCTTTCTTTATCCCCTCTGCCGAACAATACTCCATGGACTTATTGTATGTGTACTTACCCCCGTTGTCTATCCTCAATACCTGGATCTTCTTTTTTGTTTGGTTCTCCATGAGAGTTTTGAACTCTCGGAACCTCTCAAAGAAGTCTAACTTGACCTTCAAGAAATAGATCCAGGTCTTCCTAGAATAGTCATCAATGAAGGTTTCACAGTAACTGTAACCACTGAAAGAATGGACACTCATAGGTATAAATACATCCGAATGAACCAAGTCCAAGGGATCCTTAGAATTGTGCTCACTCTGTGGGAAAGGATTTCTAATGGTAATCTTCCCCAAAGCACAACCCTTGCAGTGGTTATGTATCTCCTCCTGTACCTAAGGAACTCCAGTGGCTTCCTGTCTCGAGTGCCTTAGTGCTCCATGGTGTAAGTTTTCTATCCTCCTATGCCACAACTCGCCTTGACTGTTGCTATTGTTGTTGAATAGAGACTTTGTAGGCTCAAAGTGTATTCTATACACTTTACCACTCCTTCTTCCAATCACTCGATCCAAGCTCCTTTCAGACCCCTTGCACCTAATATATACTCTATGGTCTCGAAACTTCACCTGATATCTCTTGTCCTCCAGAGTGTAGACTGATATGAGGTTCTTGGTCAATCCTGGAACATATAACAAATTAACAAAACTAATGGTTTTTGTAGACTCCCTCTTAAATGAAATAGTTCCAGCTCCCTATGCGTGATACCACGCATCATCAACCAGCTCAATGTGGATACATGTTCCACCCTCCTGCAAGTCTATGAAGAATCTCTTCTTTCTAGTCATGTGACTAGATGCTTCATTGTCGATGTACCATATGCTTCTCCCTGTGGTGCTTGCCATCGAAGCTATCAAGAAGAGCTCCTCATCGAATTTCTTCCTGAACTCATCCACCTATGTAGATCCAACCATTTGAGTGTTCCTCTTCTTCTTCTTGTCTGGGCACTGGGAGGAAAAGTCTCCCTACTTGTGGCACATAAAACACTTGACCTTTGACGTGCCAAGGTTATTCTTACCATCCTTCTTCTTCTTTTCCTTATCCTTGCTCTTACCTATAAGGGCTAGAGCCTCCTCATCCACAATCTGTGGGGAACTGCTAAATGAGCCTAATTTTTGACCCATGCAGGTCTCCTACTGGAAAAAGTCATCTTATAGTCTATGCCAATCAGGGAGCTTCTTCCTAGCCACAACACCTTTGACAAATGTGTCCCATGGCTTAGAGAATCCATTGAAGGCTATTCAAACTAGCTCCTCGTCCACTATTTTAGAGCCAACAACTTTAAGCTCATCCATGATCTGTGTGAGCCTTGTGAGATAAGGCACTACTCCTTCTCCTTTGGCCATCTTGGTTTTGCACATCCTCTCTTACAATACCATATTTTGGTTCTCATTCTTGCTTTGGTATAGACTCTCCAAAGTCCCCCACATCTTTGTTGCGGTCTTCTTACCAGAAAGGTGAGGGACCATATGGTCCTTCACTCCATCCATGATAATCAACATGGATCTAGATTCAATCTTCTTCCAAGCTATCAAATCTATCGGATCTATGGGTACAACTTTTGTGAAGTCAATGTGCTCCTCTGCATCACTAACATCCAGGATCCTTGTGATCTTGTCTTTTCATCTAGGAAAATTATGTGCCCCCTGGAGTCTATCATCAACTCTCAACTGCACGACCATAGTGAAGTGTTACTTGTCAAACCCTTGATCTAGAAGTCTAGGTTTTTGTATTCCTATATATATTCCCTTGATCTATCATTGATGTTGCAAATCTCTTAGCTTTAGCTCACCATAGCTTTGATACCATGTAAAATATCCTTTAAAGCACAACTAGGGCTAAAACAATATATTTAAATTTAACAGAAATAACCACACATGAAATTATTTACAGTATGGAGTAGAATATAAACCTGAGAACCATTTACAACATCAATCACATCAATAGAAACAAAAAAATCTTTTTGGGTAGAAACCCCTCGACAAAATCCAAGATGGGAAAATCGATGCAACAGTATGAGAGGATATTTTTATTAAGAAAATATAAAGCTCTTACAATATCAAAAAATTGATTTATACACAAGATGGAAAAATCGAAACACCCAAAAACCACTGAGAAAATCCTGTGAGATGACACAGTTCCCAAGGCATATTGCTTCTATATAGCATAGTGTTGTACGGTGTTGTTGCTGATGTTGTTGTATGGTGTACCTCCGCCAAATTCTTGTGTCTCTCTCCTCTACAATTTAGGGATTCCTTTTTGAGGTAGTGCTCCTCCATCTTCTTCACCAAAATTCTCTCTCTCTCTCACTTCTTCATTTCTCTCTTTCGAAATGCAACAGTGTCCTCTCTACCAATTGACCTTTCTTTTATAACTTTAGGTAAAGTGAAAACCCTAATTTCACTTTGACTTAAAGCCAATAAATAATTAGATCACTTTAGTTATTTTCCAAAGTAAACTTAGGAAAAATAATTAAATACAACAGGATTCCTAATTTAAGTCTTTTGCATGCAAGGACACATGCATGCAGGAAGACCTTTCTTGTTGCTGCTAGTTTACAGACACGAATGTAGAAGTACCAGATTTATATGTTCTTCATATTATCATGGAACAAGGGGTTCTCTGTCATCTTTATGTATCTTTGGTTATCACCTAGAATCATAGTAGCATCCATCTCCATATTGAATAGATATGAAAACAACTTTTGAATCCATATGGCTTCACAACTGGCGGAACAAGCTGCAATATATTCCGCTTCTGCAGTGCTAAGAGCAACACTAGACTACTTCCTGCTTAGCCATGATATCATGGCTGAAACCTGAATAAAACATCCTCTTTAAGTGTTCTTTCTATATGAGACACTTAATATCTAATCTGAATTTGTATAACCATGCAGTCTAATGTCAAGGTCTCTAGTATAAATGAGACCATAGTCTATTGTACCTTTCACATACCTCATCACATGCTTTACAGCTACCAGGTGAACATCAATAGGCTTAACCAAATACTAACTCAAGGTATTCACAAAAAAACATATATCTGGTTGAGTATTCATCAGATATGCCAATGAACCAATGATCTGTCCATATAGTGTCACATCCACTACTTCTGATGAAGTGTCAACCAACAACTTCAAGTGTGTATCCATGGGTGTGGCCATGGATTTAGATTCCAACATGTCAAACCTTTTCATGGTTTCTGCTACATACTTCTCTTGGTTAAGGAATATTTGAGTCTGGGATCTGGCATACTTCAAGACCTAGAAAATAATGCATCAACCCAAGGTCTTTCATCTGAAAGTATACAACGAGCTTCTTCTTACACTCTGATATTTGATTCTCATTACATGTTAGGAATAAATAATCCACATATAGAAATAATATGACAGGTGCATTATCCATAACCATGAAGTAAAGGTTAGGATCAACCTTACTTTTGGTAAGGCCCAAGATCATCAGAAAATTATTGATTCTTCCATACCAATCTCTTGGAGTTTTCTTCAATCCATACAAAGCCTTTTTTAGCATGCAAACATGTGTCCTTCTGTCTTTGAATTCAAAGCCTTTTGGTTATTCTATGTACACTTCTTCAAAAACACCATTTAAGAATGTTGTTTTCACATCCATCTGGTGTAACTTCCATTTCGTCTTGGATGCAAGTGTCATGATGGTTCTGATTTAAGTGTACCTTGCTACATGAGCAAATGTCTCTTCATAATCAATTCCTTTCTTTTAAGAGAATCCACGGGTCACAGATCTGGATTTGTCTTTCTCAATAGTTCCATTGATTGTATGTTTTATCTTGTAGATCCATTTGGAAGATACTCGACTTTTACCTTCTGGTTTGGGAACTACTTCCCACACATCATTCTTCATTCTAGATTGGTATTCTTCCACCATGGCTTCTACCCATTATCTCTTTTGAATCGTTTCTTCAAAACAAATAGGTTCTTTGCCTACAAGATCACATATCAAAGACACATAATTAGGAAATGGATTTGGCTTCTTGCTCTGCCTTGAGGAGCCTTCTGGAGCACCATACCTTTCTGCTTCCTTAATAATATCATGATCCCAATATGGATTTCTCTTGTGAGAGGTATTCATGTGGGGATATTCTTGGGGCTCCAACATATCATTCCAAAATCTCATCATCAGGAGAAGGTGCAACTTTTTTCATCGGTTCTGCAGCTCTAGGAGATACAACTTCTTCATATGTTTCTTCAAGTTGGCACTTTCTCAATTTATTGAGAGATGTATCTTCATCAAAGGTTACATCCCTGCTAATTTCCATATGATGGTAACCCGGTATATAGATTTTGAAGTCCTTGGAGACCTCATAGTATCCAACAAATATTCCTTTCTTTATGGAAGGATACAACTTGGTTATTATCTCTTTTGGAATATGAACAAATACTGGACAACCAAATATCTTGAGGTGACTTACAGGGATAATTTGAGGGGCGAAATTTAGCCCATGGGATATTTTTAGGGGGTTTTCTCCAAAAAAATATTCTCCATTTTGTATTTTTGGAAGCCCTGTTTCACCCAATTTTGATGGGGTAAACTTTTTCACCCTAAAAATCGCCAAATTATTATATAAACGATATAAAATCCTTGGAAATTAAAATATTTTTTGAAAAATATTGCCAAACATTTTATAATTGGTGTTTTAATAATTGGTAAGATTCACCAACATTTATACACTTTTAAATAAGTATGGTTCCTTAAAATCATCCCTGGTGACTTACCTCTCGTTTCTTGTCTGTGAACATTTATTCAGGGGTTTTGAACCCAAGTGCACTATGGGATATTCTGTTTTGGACATATATTGTTGCCCTTGCTGCTTCAACCCATAAGTGCATAGGAGGATCTTGATCATGGATCATAGTCTTCACTGCTTCCATAATGGTTCGGTTCTTCCTTCCAGCAACACCATTCTACTGTAGATTACAGGGAGTGGTAAGTTCTCTCTTAATTCCAACATCATTGTAGAAGTCTCCAAATTCATTTGAAGTATACTCTCCATTATTTGACTTGAGTGTCTTGATCTTTCTTTCTGAAAGATTCTCTACCAAGGCTTTGAATTCCTTGAACTTTTCGAACACTTCATCTTTTGATTTCAAAAAGTAAATCCGAGTCTTACACGAGTAATCATTAATGAATTTTACATAATATACATAGCCACTTAAATATCTTGAGGGCATTCGAATGCATACATCTGAGTGTATAAGTTCCAATATTCATTATGACTTGGTGTCGCTCTTCGGAAATGGATTATTTAAGTTATTTCCTTTCGCACATCCTTCACATAATCCTTCATGATCAATCTTTAGATCTGGTAGACCTATGACTACCTTGCTCACATGTGGTAAGGATTTTTAGTTTATGTGAGAAATCCTTCCATTCCTTAGTTCACATGGATTTGTAGTATCATGAATCAAGGCTACTTCTGAGTGACCTTTCAATTTATATAGGACACCTTCTTATGTTCCAGTGACAAATGCATCTTTTAGAGATTTTCCTCTAGGACACATAAGAACTTCACCATCTATAAAAAAATATTCTTCTAACTTTTTCTTTTGCTAACTTCTTGGGAGGTTCTTCTTCTTCTTCTTTGACTAAATGAGCATGATGTATTTTTTTATTCTTCCTCTTATATCCTTGTTTTGTTTGACAGTTTCCGGCAATGTGCCCTATCTTATCACAATGGTAACATTGATAAGAGGAGAAATCCTTCTCCTCGTAATCTCCCTGTTTAATCTTTTGAAACTTCTTAGGAGGATAAGACCTATTTGTGCTAAAAGATGCACTCAGAACTACTGAGAGGGCATGGCTAACACATCTTAAGCTCTAAGGTTGAATAAAATTTGAATGAGTCTGGTTGGGCCCTAAGGAAATCTAGGAAATGACTCAACAAGGATTATGATTAATTAAGGGAATGATTAACACATGTCAAAGGAAATTAGGTAAATACAAGTCGAGTTTGAGGCTGTAGTCAGTGGATGAATGGATGAAGAAAATAGGAAAAGACTATGAAACCACTAAACACAACCATCAGATACTCTGTCTGAGTTGTATGCATAAATGATTGAAATAATATGAATAATATCAATTATAAATGAGAATGAAGCTACTAGTTGAAGAAATCTTCATGGAAGATGAAGCAATTAAGCCAGAACTCTTCATAGAAGATGAAGCAAAGTAGGTAAAAACTCCTCAATACATAATATCACTATGCATACAATCTCAGAGAAGATATAAAATAAACAGAAGAAATCACATAAGCACAATCTCAAGAGAAACTAGATATGAAATAAACAGAAGAAATCACATAAGCCTGCAAGATACTGTCATGAGTCTTCAAGAGTCTTGAAACTAGATATGAAATAACCAGAAGAAATCACATAAGCCTGTAAGATACTGTCATGAGTCCTCAAGAGCGTTATCTCATTGTATTAACTGATCAGACAGATAAAATTTGCATACACAGGAATAAGAGTT
Organism: Pseudotsuga menziesii; assembly: GCA_001517045.1. NCBI lineage: Eukaryota > Viridiplantae > Streptophyta > Pinopsida > Pinales > Pinaceae > Pseudotsuga > Pseudotsuga menziesii. The sequence goes on along the minus strand of LPNX010741236.1, from coordinate 57,170 downwards.
AACGACTGTCCTTCTACCGCTCTCTCTCTCTTGAGCCTCTAAAAACTGAACCCCATCCCCTCAATTACATTGTAAATGTAAGCGTTTATAGAAAATACAAACCCCCAGTAGTTACAGGCTTTTGGAGTCAAATTATATCTAAAAACTAATAATAGAAAGCAATCTACGATCTGATGCAAGAAATTTGGGACAACTGAAAGGATCCTTTGCCAACCGTATTGAACTTCTTTATTTGGTGTTTAAACTTCGAATGTGGAGAGGGAAAACAGATTGATTCCTTCTGGTCTTGATGTTTTGCTTGATTTCTTCCATTGAAATCGGGAATGATGTTTAAAATTGCATTTCAAATTCGAAATTGACTCTTGAAACATTATAGTTTCCAAGTGCTTGACCTATAACCCAAAAATGTGCTTTGTTATTTGTTTTTTCTATTCAGGAGTTTTTGGATTAACCAAAATCTTTGATCTCAGATACTCTGCCACTAAATCTGGAACAATTGGAATATTACCCTTCATACATCAAACTATTGGATCTACTTGCAGGAAATTATGCAATATGATAGGTGACTGCCTCATCTGATGCCCAAAGATTTGAAATACTCAAAATTCTCTTCTTTATTATCTATAGTTGATCTTCAAGTATCACCTTCAAATTCTCAAACGACCTCTCGGGTGTACCACTTGCGCTTCTACTGCCAAGTTATTTTTAATCATATTCACAATATCAACATTGTCTTGAACTATGACTGCATTCTTTGCATGATATAAATGACCATCTCTGAAGAATGTCCCAAAAGTTGCAGTGATCTCCTTTGGCAATAAGCATTAAATATAACATTTGGGCTCAGAAATTCATCTTGAAACTGACATTTGTCTTGATTGTCATCCTTTGCATGCCATGGTATTTTGTTACTTAGCATTGTAATGACATATAGTTGCATTTAATGTTCATTTCATTACCAATGGAAAGATATCCCTTTGCACATCTGTGGATGTCATCGACAATGGCTGGCGCATTTCTTAATCGTTCAAACATAACCATTACCTGAAACCATTATGTGGTAAGCTCAACTTTTGACACCTGCAATTATATTAGCCTTTGATGATATTTTAATGCTTAAGAGCTCGATGATTTTCCTTGGACGCTTGGAAGCTAGTTCCACAATGTGAGCAGCTACTTGGAAACATACCCTTGGGCATATTTGACACTTGTGACTTCAGAGCATTGTGTATATCTGGCATCTCTTCGATGGATTCAAAGCTCTTCTCATCAGCACCGAGCTGTCTAACTAGGGACTTTTTTATTTTCTGGTTGAAATCCAGTAAATTTAATCTACAAAATTTGTAATTTTTGTTATTTATTGGGCCATTTTAAGTTTAAAAATGAAATCAGGTGACAGAAAAACCTCAAACACCTACATTTATAAAATCTAACAATATTTTTAAACATTTTAAAAATTCAATAGAAGTTCATGACAAAAAAACTGGTAAAAAACAAAAAAAACAAAGGTCAAATCCCTCTTTAGACAATACCATTCCTTTGACAACTAGCAGGCGTTTTCCTTTAATTCAACGTTGGCCTTTCATTGATAACTTCGATGCTGCTTGGTGTTTGAAACCATTAAACATTGGTCCCTCGACGCAAAATGTTTGATTGATACTCAACGTTCTGCTATTGGTTCTTAAGTTTGGATAGTATAAGTCTTAGGATATATCCCACATCCAAGGAAAGCTTGAATATTTTTTAATTTATATACACGAATATATTACAATAAGTTTCGTAGGTCACAATAATGAGCTAAGGTTCTTGTTTAATGTTATCGGGATAAATTGTAAAGGGAACCGGCAAGAAGTAACCATATGTCTATGACTTTAATTTTTTTCCTATTTTCCAAAAATACACTTTATGCCCCCTTCTACGAAAAGAATCCACGTAGACTTTATGCCTCCTTGTAGACTTTATGCCTCCTTCTACGAAAAGAATCCACTTAACATAATATACAATATTATTTAAAAGAACATATAACTAATTTTTTATTAAATAAGATAATTTATATTTATTTTATTATGTCTTCGACAAGGGGATATATATGAATCAGTCAGGCTGATTATTTGGACTAATTTGTAGTAACTTCAATAAAAACATATAATTTTTGTTATAGTTTGTATCAATTTTTTTTTGGGGAATTATTTAAGTCTTGATTTATCTTACTTCTTATTGGTTTATATAGGTGACGTAGGCCTGGGACCTTGTGCCCCAAGACCCAGCGGCAAGCTTGCGTAAGCATAAAATAATCATTGTGTTCCTGACATCCTACCCTGTGTGGACGAAAATACGGCAAACCTCCCCAAACAAAAAAAAATGTACACAAATCTTACTAATTAAGCCAACCCTTGAAGGTAAGATGTGGAGCTGCGTATAAATGGATATTCCATGATGTACTAAAAGCAATTGACATAAATAATATAGGAGACACTGTCAAAGCGCATTAGAAGAACTTTGACATGTGAGCCATTGAGCCATTGTTTAATTGCTCTATTAATTATGAGAATTCATATAGTGTTCTGTCTGAAATCTAATGGTGCACACCTCAAAGCCGGGTGCTTAAAGAATAATTCGTGGAAGTTGGAGAATGTTCTTCTCTGCCTTGAAAGAACTGCCTTGATACGTGGTACAGTGGTAGTTGACAGGAACCTTGAAATTTGCACTGTCACCCAATTCATCGAATTAGTGATACGTGATAGTTGGCAGGCACCTTGAAAATTTTACTTTCACAAAATTCATCAAATTATTAGGCAGTGCTATATTAATTCATCTATCCATGTGTTACAGTACACCCAAATCAGCAAAGAAAAGTAAAATTGTCAAGACTCAGCGAAGGGATAATCAGGCTCCAGCGAGTTGAGTTTTTGTTATAAGGGAATGCATGCATAAATATACTAAGGATTTTTGTATACCAACCCAGAAATGAAGTTTCTATGTTTAATCTAAAAGCCAAAAGAATATAATTTTTGGGCATGGGTTATACTATCCAACTTTTTTGCTTATAAGGGAACACAACAACTCACGGAAAAACTGTTGGATATCTGCCATCAACCGGTCTATGGAGCACTTAGCTTCTCTGGAAGCAACCATGCATTACTGTATGTATTTTCTCTGTCACTCTTAAATATAGTGTGTTTTTAAGGTTTAACGGTCTTTTTATTAGTGGTAAGTGTACTAATTGAAAGCCAATTAAAGTCGAAATGTTTTCTATCTCGATTCGTTTAAACTGCAGGGGAACTGGATTCAAGCATGGATGAAAGTATCATCGCCAATCTTGAAGTTTCCTTCAGTGTTGACAAACGTGCAGGAACGGTATGCAAATCCATGGTCTCTATTTTTCCTGTTTTATTTTGTTGTTATAGGGAATGGTTTTAACCTTTTTTACCGCGGAAGGTGAATAATCTTGGCGGATTATATTGTTCACCATTACATGGAGGCCCTAGGGGAAGTTTCTGGAACGATAGAACATACTCAGGGATTCACCGGATTACAGACACTGCAACCGAGCGAACATTAACTTCACTACAACTCGATTATGGTATTGAAGGGGATATGAGTGTGAAGGATAGATATGTCCACGAAGGTCGTCATGGAGGTACAGATGGTGAAAAAATAGTGGTATGTCACAAATGCATCCTCATGAATTTATAAGCTCACGCAGAGTATATGCATTGTATATCTCGCTCATCTTAATATTATGTATGAAATGTAACTCATTTCTATTGACCTAATGGCCTTCTCGTACTCTGCTTGCAGTACGATCTAAACTATCTAGAAGAAATCGTCACTAAAATCAGTGGATATTATGGGACTCATAAGTTTAACTGGTTTCAGAATTTTGTTATTATGAAATGTCACGTCCCCATGCCTCCGGCCAGCAAAGAGGACGCGACTACAAGCTTAAACCACCTGGGCTAAGAGCCCCATAAACATGTACATGCATAAAATTTTACTGAACAGAATGCTTAAACATGTGCATTGAACTTAAATATGCACACATGAGAATTTATCATGCGCGGATGCAATTATCTATCAGACATAGCGGAAACATCATGCATTCAAACAAGCATTCTTTCATTTAACATGTTCATCAATTTGATTAACATAAATTAAGCTTGCAGAAGTAAAATGGATAAAATCACTTATCTTATGATGAGCTTGATCCACAACCAGCTACGCCGCTGCAACGTTCCACCCAACCATAGGCCAGCGTGCTCCTTAATCTCTCAGCAGCGCTGCCACCCCCGAGATGGGCATGATTCTCCAAGGAATAAGGGAACTAGCAGGCTTACACATATCCAGGGATATACAAAAACACAGCCAAGCCAACACAGTTGGGTTTATTAGGCCATTAAGGAGCTGGAGAAGGCAAATTGCTAAGCTGGTGAGTTCATTGCAGAGCCAAGAACACCTACAACAGAACTAGCCTGACCTCTAAGACACCCAAACACGCCCAACACAAGGAATCAATCCCTTCTCTGCTACACAGTCCCTCAGGCCCTGCATTCCCTTCCAGTGCTATTCAGGGGTGATGGAGAAGAAGCCCAACCCTCTAGCTGTGTCTGTGTGGTTTCCAGCCACCAGGTTTATCAAGCAAATTTAAGCCAACATCCCTGCTCCTCTCACAGTCCGAAGACCAACCATTGCACTCAGGCAATCAATCAGCTATCATAGCTTAAACATGGAAAAGACTCCCCAGCAAATTACCCAGTCCCAAACACAACAGCAACACAATTCCAACAGGGGAAAAATCACAGCCCATCCTGGGCAACAAAATCACTGGGAAATATACATAGACCACGCTGGGAAATAAACTACTGTCTCTCGGCCTGTGCGTGAGCAACAAACAATGCAGACCCCACGAATCAACCCGTGAGAAGAGATTACAGCTGCACTATTCACCAATCCATGGAGGAAAAAAACGTGGGTGAAACCAGGGAAACTCCTGTGCGTGAGAACAATTGAGCAGACCATTGGAAGTGCGTGAAGGTGAGCATCTACAGGAGGACGCGAAATTGTAGTGCGTGAGCCTTCAGCACAATCGTGGAGCCAAGAAAATGTCTGCGTGAGACCAAAACCGCCCGGAGCCTGTGCGTGAGAGGAAAAACAGACAAAATCGTGGTGAGAGTAGAATTTCCTGCATGAGTGAAGAGTGCGTGAAGGCTTCCCCTTGCCATTCCGAAGTCAACTGCTGGGTGGAGTGTGCATGGAGGCATGGACTGACAGTCCTACCACCCCACTCCCAAAACAATTAACCGCCATAAATTTTCCCAGCTGGTAGCAAAAATTATTAAATGGAGGTAGTTGGAATAAAACAAAAGAAGTTGACACATGGGTTTTTCCCCCGTTTGGCTCAAGGTTTGACAAACTCCCCCCCCCCACATCCTTATCCTTGGGAAAATCATGCCCCATTCGATTTAGTTGCCACGACCGTAGCTGGTTGTGTTCATTTTAATTATAGATGCATATTTACATGATGACCAACATAATATATGCCGCATGCCCCGATATACCATCGGTGACAAATTTAAATCCAAGACATAGCATAACCGATCAATGGTGGGGCCTTGGCCTTTAACTCCACACCATGATCATTTACGATATATACATCATATACATCTAATGTAACAGGGTCAAAACCGGGAGATTACATGAAATCGTTAACCTTTCATACAAATCAAAGGAAACTCGGCCCGTGTGGGCCGAAGCATGGGACTTATTTTGAGACCAACTAGCAGGAGGGAAAGATTATAGGGATCCATGGGTTTGGGAGTGTAGGCTTTGTGGACTCAATCAGAGTGCATATGATGAAGTCATGAAGTTATAAACATGGAAGAAGTTTCCATGACGAATACTGCTCGTTGTTGTAACGTTCAGGAGTAATGATCTTCAACAAATTGTGATTTGGGTTTTGTAGATCTTAGGCTCTTTTTAGATGTTTAAGTAGCCCACGTTTTTAAGACTTTTCAAACGAAGGCGTGCTAATTTCGTGAAATGGTCTCTATCTTATAATTTTGGGAGTTTGCTTTTAAGGCTTAAATTTGGAGACTGTTGAATACATTGTCTCTTTCTTATAGTTTTGGTAGTTTGTTTTTAAAAGTTAAATTTGGAGATTGTTGAATGCATGTGGCATTGTAAATCTTAAGTTTCGTAAGCTTGTTTTGAATGTGAAATTTGGAGACTTTTGAACAATCTTGGAATGCGTGGTAATTTCAAGCAATTTGTCTCTATAATAGAATTCAAGTTATAATTGTTCTTCACTATTGGTAAGCTACTTATCTTCTGTAATTACAGGACACTGGAATTCAAGGTATACTTGTTCTTCCTTATTGGTAAGCTACTTATCTTCTATAATTACTAGACACTGGATTTCATAGGGAAGTGATTATCTTTTTTAGTTTTTTCTTTTTCTATTAAAATCATTTTAATTAGTCCAATAGGCATTTTTCTCCTAAATCAGTTTTTAAAAAAATGTACAATTTTTGTCGTCAAACGAATCGTTTTTAAGAGAATCCTCTTGAAAACTGTACAATTTTATTTGAGAATCAAATTTGACCACATGTTTCATGCAATTGCTCATTTACCACTCAAAATTAGATAACGGTAACCACATGTTGCATCCAATTGCTCATTTACCACTCAAAATTAGAGAACGATACTTCTTTCTTAGTGATAGCTCTTTTGTAGGCTCTTCCTTTACCCACTCCTTCTTTCTCACCAATGCTTCCCCGCCTTGCTCTAATACCACTGACACAGGGTCCTTTTCCCATTTTAGCATCTCAACCCCTTTATGGGACATTAGGGCTTCCAATTTATTATGTGTGATTGTTTTAGGGTTAAGTTTTTTTAGACCTGTAGGTAATTTGTTTTGTTAATAGAGTTTTGGTTTTCACTTTACCCACTCCTTTCTCACCATTGCTTCCGTGCCTTACTCTAATACCACTGACACAGGGTCCTTTTCCCATTATAGAATTTCAACCCCTTTATGGGACATTATGGCTTTGAATTTATTATGTGTGATTGCTTTAGGGTTAAATTTTTTTAGACCTGCTAGTAATTTGTTTTGTTAATAGAGTTTTGATTTTCACTGGCCAGGTTTCAAGTTAAATTCTTGTTGTGGTGGTTCAGTGTTATTTTGCTGGAGTTAGCGGTTCTATCCTGGACCTCTTTGCTACTCATAGATCCAGGAAAGCATTCACCTACCACATAAGAGAAAAGAGTCCTAGAGGTTCTTCATTCCATTTTCTGAAAATGGTCAAGAGATTATGTGAAAGGAGGGAGATGGCCTCCCAAGAATAATATTTATGGGGTAAGGGATTTTTCAAATTGAGTGGATTAGTGCTTTACCTTTTATTTTACATCCCATCTTGGATGATCTCCAATATTTCCTCCCTAGTGGTAAAGTCAACCAACCATAAGCATTATATGCATCAGGCCTATCTACTGCTTTCTAGGCCATCGGTCCAGGTCCAGAATTCAAGCAACGCAATTCCAAACCTCACTAATTTAACACACATGGATCAATGATTTACTTGCTAGGATTTCTTCCATTACCAACACCATTACTAAATGCTCAATTCACCACATGGATCAGTTATATTGCTCAACGCAGAGAAATAGGCCTTTTGTATGCTGTTGATTTTGCATTAGGCTCTAATCTCTCCATCGGGGAAAAAAGTGGAAAACAAGCTTCCAAGCTTACTGTTGGCTGGAAAGAGAAGGGTATATGAAGTTGGCATATGAAGTGACATTGGGGAAGATGATCTTACATGGTATGCACCTTCATGTGAGTGATATATACCTGTAATACATACATTACATATAAAATAAGGAATGACCCCTATACAACAAAATCGGGGAAGGGTTGTGCCCCCATAAACCCTCAACCTTGTGCTCCCTTCGACATACAATAAGCCATGAAATTAGAAAAATAGTTGGCCATGGAAATACCTTGGTGCCACTACAAAATTGGTTCTTCTCTTGAGCTTTAGGCACCCACTTACTAAAACTGCTCCAAGAATACCAATGTTCACCTCCGCTTAGTGCTCCCTCTCCCCCTCCTAATGCACATGTTACTCAACCTCCACCACCACCAAATGCTCATGTTGTTGGACCTCCACCACCCAGTGCCCCAGGTGCACCCAGTGCTCCACCTCGTCCATCAAGTGCACCAACTGGTGCCTCTAGTTAATATATCATTTTAATAGTTAGCCCTAACCCCAAAGGTGGATTACTCCATTAAAAAAATTACTGAATTTTTATGTTTCTTGATAGAGCTTGTACCTACATATCTATGAATTTTAAGCATTTGCAATTGGGCCATTGTCTACCCAAGAGACTTTTCATATGTTAAAGTTCAATTCACTCATGTTCTTTCACTAGGTAAAAAGTTTTATTGTGGTCAGTTCTATGGCATGGTTATATACCAAGTGTCACAAAAGTGGAGTTACCCTGATTATGCACATACCATTGTTTATTTGATCTACAACAAAAATGTCATGTTTGATGAGTAGTATCATATGCACTGTAAAATATGATATATTGGATTTTAAATGAAAATGTATATATAGAAGGCAATATGAATGGAAAGTTATAAAATGCACAATATTAGCACGCTATTACATTGTTAAGATACTATATATTCATTAAATTTTATAGGAGTGTCATACAAGATGATTCATGAATATAGAGGAATTGATATGTGGAAAAGACACGGATTTACCACATGATCTCTTGTTCCAATCAATCTTGCAACCATATATGGCATTGTTGTTTATTAGGCTCTACTCGCTTTTTACTCAGCAAATGACGAGCCGTGTTTAATGCCGGTGGTACAAGGAATATTTTGACCATGGAAGCTGTGGATTGAGTGGATCATGTTGTTGAATTTAGAGATGAACGTTTTGTGGCCATGTAAAGAGAAGTGGGTGGAGTAGCAGATGTAGCATCATGTTTATAGAATAATCTCTTAATGGTTTTTGTAGATTGGATATACTCTTACCACTTTCTCTTCAACTTTTATATCTATGTCATAATTAAGAAAGATATGACATAATACCATCAACTTCCTCAACAACCAAATAGAAATGGTGAGAGAAGACATTGTTATACACAATATGAATTTTATTACTATTGCTATATAATATGTTCAAATGATATCTGCAATATATAGAGATGAGAGAACTATTTAAACCTGTACGTACCTACCTTCAGGTCGTGGCAAGTGGGATTTTACTAGCCAATAGTATGAAAATCCCACCAACCCGTACTTGCCAAGTTTGAAACATCTCAAATGTACCTGCTAAGTGTTGGGGTAAATCTTGTAGTCATCTAGCTCCTCGTGCTGGCTAACGAACTGACTAGATAATATTGATTAAGGGTTTGAAAAATTATGCTATTGAACAATTTCTTTGAAATTGAGAGAAAAAAAAGGGATACTTCAATCTAATTTTTTGATGGGATATTAAAGTTGGCATTAAAGAGAATGAGCTTTGAGAATAGTCAGCCCATGATCTTATCCTAGGGATTCAATAAATCTAATTATTTGGATGCAATATTGTGAATGTTTTTTTGTCCACACAATTTTATATATGAAATTTTATACAATAAAATATAAAAAAGTCATCAAAGCAAGAAGTTGTTCCATTTTTTAGAATAAGTGAAAAAAGAAAAATGAAGTTTAGAAACTTAGAAGCTTAAATGATTGTAATGAGAATCTTAAAATCTTATTCTTTAACTTTCATGAGAATGTTTGAGGGCATCCTCTCTTGTCTTTAAAGAATGAAAAAAATGCTTCTTCTAATTAGACTTGCTATAGAGGTGCTCTAGATTTATCAACTCTATTTTAAACTTGTTCTTCCAATTCTTACTTAGCATTAACCATTCAATACCAAGATAAATGTTTTAGAACACTTTTTTCCAAATAACTATGGCTAGCAGCTATCCTCAAATAAAGCAATGGCAACGTTGGGGACATTGCCACTTCGTGGCCCTTGTTATCTTATGTAAAAGACACTTTTTTAAGTTGTTTCCGAACGCAATGGAAATTTGGAATTATTAAACATAATGAAAAGGCCAAAGAATTTTCAACAAATACCAATGGTGAGAGATCATCAAATGATAATTATGACTTGACGGGTGAAATTGGAGGATATAGGAACTTGCAGAAGATTGGAGACTTTTACAAATTTGTCATGAATTTGGAGAAGGAACTAAAATTTTTCGTGTTGTATATTTGAGCACTAACAAGATTCTTTATGAGTGTCTTTTTTAAAATAATGTTTTCTTTTTATTCTTTTAGTATAAGTAGCTAGAGCATGGTCATCATCTCTAAGTAGCGCTTCTCGGCTAGTTACTCTAGCTTCCTCTTGAACATATTCTTTCTATAGGACATCAAATTGTAGGATTTTCTTTCTTGCACATATTTTCTAGATGTATGAGTCCCATGGTCTAGTAAGACCATTGAGAGCGGTCATTACTAGTTCAACTCCATCCAACTTGTCTTCAATTGATTCTAGTTGTTCCTTGAATTGAGAGATCCTTATGAAATATTCTTGGATAGATTCACCCTTTCTCATCTTTGTATTTTTGAGTCGGGATCTCAAATTCATCTTTTAGTTGATGTTTCTTCCTTCATACATTATTGATATGGCATTAAACATCTACTTAGGTGTATCCTTGGTGGATACTTGAGGAATCGAGTGATCCTTGATAGAATATGCTATCGTCCTCTTAGCTCTGTTAATCTTGCACATTGATCTAGGGACTAAACATCAATCTCATCAAATATTAATCAACAAATAACTCATGAAATGGTGTAATCGGTATACATAATGAGTATCCACTCTGTATATCAGATGAAATAATGATAATACAATTACAATGTCATGCCACAAGCATGAATGAAGAGACAATTCAAATTCCTTAGGAGGTCATTCGAATTGAATGAGTGAGTCTAGCTTAACTGACTGTAAGCCATGGTTCACACTCAGTTAACCACTGATCAAAACCTTAATTGACTCAACTAACCCTAACTGATGTTGGAGTGCAATAAATGACTGAGTCTCAACTAAAAGAGATCAGACACATGTCAGAGCTCACCAACCATTAAGAGGTAGCGCTACACTGACTCCAATGAACCCCGATGAGGTTAACTGAAGTTGAACTGCACATCAGAAGTTGGTGGAGGTGCCCCTGTTGACTCCAGTTCATTAAATAATCATTAATTAATATATTTAATGAGAGGAGGCACCTTAATTGACTTGTTTAACTGATTGTAACCACCAGTTAGCAATTAGGTGCATTAATATCACTTAGATCACCCCCGGAGTGCTCCAGTTAGCCTCCTCAAATGTAGGAGAAGGCTAAGTTAGCCTCCTTGACTGAAGGTAGGCGTGGGTGAGACTGGATGATGACATTTAATGCTCCACTGATGTCAATTAATGTCAATAATACTTAGGATAGTGGTTTAACTAGGCCAATTTGACCAAAAAGAGTGTGTATGGTGGTAAATGTCTCCAACAAGCTCAAATCATGTATTTCTTATACCTTTCATTTTCTTCATCTTCTTCAGGAATTAACACAACTTCCTTGATAAAATTTGCAAGATCATTCTATTCTAGAATGAGTCCTATTATGTGTTTCCAAGCATGGAAGTTTTCTATGCCTTCCAACTTGTCATCAAACTTAGTGCTTGGAACTAAAATTTTTCATGTTGTATATTTGAGCACTAACAAGATTCTTTATGAGTTTCTTTTTTAAAATAATTTTTTCTTTTTATTCTTCTAGTATAAGTAGCTAGATCATGGTCATCATCTCTAAGTAGCGCTTCTCGGCTAGCTACTCTAGCTTCCTCTTGAACATATTCTTTCCATAGGACATCAAATTGTAGGATTTTCTTTCTTGCACATATTTTCTAGATGTATGAGTCCCATGGTCTAGTAAGACCATTGAGAGCGGTCATTACTAGTTCAACTCCATCCATCTTGTCTTCAATTGCTTCTAGTTGTTCCTTGAATTGAGAGATCCTTATGAAATATTCTTGGATAGATTCACCCTTTCTCATCTTTGTACTTTTGAGTTGGGATCTCAAATTCATCTTTTAGTTGATGTTTATTCCTTCATACATTCTTGATATGGCATTAAAAATCTACTTAGGTGTATCCTTGGAGGATACTTGAGGAATCGAGTGATCCTTGATAGAATATGGTATTGTCCTCTTAGCTCAAATCATGTATTTCTTGTACTTTTCCTTTTCTTCATCTTCTTCGAGAATCAACACAACTTCCTTGATAAAATTTGCAAGATCATTCTATTCTAGAATGAGTCCTATTATGTATTTCCAAGCATGGAAGTTTTCTATGCCTTCCAACTTGTTATCAATCTTAGTGCTTGGAGACATCTTATCCCGAAGAAAAGAAAATGAAAAAATCGAAATTTATCAAAAATGAAAACTATACTGACCAAAAGATGTGCTTGATTGAGGAGAGTATGCTAGTAAAATCAATTTCTAAAGAACCCAAAGTCTAACCCTTGAAACCAGACTTGCAAGATTTTGGACTACAATTTCTAGTTCTCGTTCTGGATTTCTGGTTTTCTGGTTGCAAACAAATTTAGGTCATGAATTTTTGGAGGATCTTCCCACTAAAAAAAATCAATCTTGGTGCCAAAATATGCGCTCAAGAGGGGAACTCTTCCCTATGTCACTTGCACTCCCAAATTCCTCTTTAGTAGAAAACCCTATTCTTTTTGTCTAGAGAAGTAGAGAGAAATTTACCTAGTGAAAGATGCTCTTTATAGGATAGATCTGATACCATGTAAAGTTTTATATGTTGTTATAGCTTAAGTCCTAACTTGATAAACATTTAATACATTTTCAAAGTAACAACATAAAGAGGATCATTGAAAGAGACACAATCATAAGGTACAAAAAAATTTACCCTGTGAAACCCAAAAGGGAAAAAATGAGAAAAACATCCTCAATATAGATTACCAGAATGCAATGACCAAAGAACAAGGTATCATAAGAGAGAGAGACCAAAGCCCAAGCATAAGAGCGAAAACACCAAAGACACTTGTCCTCCTCCTTCTCTTTCCTTCCTTCGTTCTCTCTCTCACTCAATACATAAATGAGTGAGTGTGTATAAATGAGGGAGGGCACATCCCTATTTATACTAATCTCCCATCTTATAGTTTACCCTAATTGGGATGACCTATAAAACTGATAGGGCGGACCTACCTAGGTAAACTCACAATAATAATTATAGTATGCTTTTTTGTGTACTATTGAACTAAATTGCAATGGAGGGTTTACCTTGTGACTTTTACATGCCCTTTTATATTAGTGACATCTCCAGAAGGAGGAATAATAATAATATAAAGTACAAGTAGAATATTCTTCGAAGTTACATTATTTCAAAATTGTTTTCTCCCTTGTGGTTTCCTAGAGGAAAATATTTGTGTTATTTTTTCTTGTTGTGCTTGTCTTTCTTTCAATGATCCTGATGTTATGGTTATTATAAAATGATTATAAATGTTTAAATATCTTGTATAACCATTAAAAATACAACATGGTATCATAGCTACCCTAAAAGAAGTACTTGTGCAGCTGAAACTGACGAAAGTTGGAAACTAGGGTTTCCTATTATGGGAAATTCCCTCCAAATATTAGTTGAAAAAGGATGACCATCTAACTCTCCCTAGGAGGGAACCTATTTCTGTGGAGACATTTTATAGTTCTATGGATTTTCAATTTTTGGCCTAATACTACTATTGGGAAAACTAGGGCATAAAATATTTTTCAATTCTATCCACAGATTTGGGAAAAGAAGTACACTACTCAACTTGCCTTAAGGAGGTGCATCTTTATATCCAATCATATTTGAAAGTCACCAAGGTTGAAAAATCAGGGTTTCTTCGTCAAACCCTAAGTCCACTAGAAGCTTAGAAAGGTATTGAAGTAAGGATCCAATTGAAGCACTCTCATTGGTAAGTTCTATTATTTCTATTTCCATTTGAGGTTCTAATTTTATAAAGATGACAAATAGTACCAATATTGAGGACAATCTTGAAGAAACTAAGAACTTATGGGCATGGAAGTATATATTGCTTCTTATACTAGAAGAGCATGATTTGGAAGACTATGTCAAAGGAGAAGTTGCAGATATGGAGAGAGATGAGGACAAAGCTAAACATAAGAAGAAGTTGGTCAAGGCCAAGAGGATTATTGCAGACTCTATCAAGGACCATTTGATTCCACATGTATCCTCTTTGAAGACTCCCAAGGATATTTTCAATGCATTGACCAACTTATATGAAGGTAATAATATCAACAGGAAAATGACCTTGAGGACTCAACTCAAGGGTCCGAAGATCCATATGTTAGAAAGCATCCAATATTACTTCACAAGGGTATCCCATATCAAGGGACAACTAGAATCTATTGGAGACAATGTTGAGGAATTAGAAGTGGTACTTACCACCTTGAATGGTCTCCCATATCACAATAATCTTTCATTCAAGGAATTTGTGCTATGACAAGGCTCGTCAAATTCAGTAGGATATGGGAGGAATGAAAACAAGAAGAGGCCCAATTAATAGAAAGAGAATAAAATATTGGTGATGATGAAAATCAATCCCTAACAGCTCATTCCAAGAAAGGAAATAACAAGAGGAAAGGACATTCTAACAATAATAGAAGAAATATAAAGGACCTCTCACAGCTAATATGTTTTGACTTGTGATGAGACTTTTCAAAAGACTATCTTAAGAAGAAAAAAGGAAAGAAGAAGATACACCATGCTCACATCACATAAGATGATGAACAAATCAATAATAAATCCAAAGAAGACTCCTCCAATAATGTAGAATATGGCTTGATATCAACACTCACAAGTACAACTACTCTTGGTAGTGATGTTTGTCTTGTAGATAGTATTTCTTTGAAGCACATGACTAGGTTGAAGCATCGTCTCACTCACATGATAGAAGAAGACTCACCTTACAAGGTGAAACTTGGAGATCACTATCAATATACCATAAAATGTGTAGGAGAAGCATCCTGCAAGCTAGACTCAAGAAATTCCATCAATATGAAATATGTTCGCTATGTACCTGTATTTCGAAAGAATATCCTATCCATATCAATCCTTGATGCAAAAGGATTATGATTTTCATTTGTTGATGGCAAATTTCTCATGTGGACTAAAGGTAAGATTTTTGATGATGCTGTAGTAATTGGAGAGCAAGAGGGAGGCATGTACAAATTGAAGGGACATCGAAAACAAGCATTGGTTCATGAAGCAATAGAACCAAGTGAACTATGGCATGGGAGGATTGTACATATGCAATACAAGGAATTACTGATCATAAGAAAAGTGGTGATGGGTCTACAAAATCTACAAACAAACCATGAAGGTGTTTGTAAAGGATGTGCACAAGAGAAGAACATGAAGAAACCATTTCCAAGCAGTGACAACAAAGTGAAAGAGATCTTGGAAATTGTACACTCATATGTATGCAGACATATCTCATCCAACTCTCTAAGTGGGTATGAATAGTATGTTTCTTTTATAGATGATTAGTCCTGCAAAACTTGGATTTATTTCTTGAAGACAAAATATGAAGTATTTAGTAAATTTAAAGAATTCAAAACCCCTATAGAGAACCATACTGAAAATAAAATGAATACATTGAGATTAGATTATGGTGGCAAATTTACTTAAGAAAATTTTAAATATTTATGTAAAGAGTCAAGGATAAAGAGAGAGTTGAGCACTCACTACAATCCACAACAAAATGGTGTTATATAAAGAAATAACCATGCAATAATGTAAGATATGAAAGACATGATCCATGATTGATATATTTCGATGCAGTTATGGGCTGAAGCATCTAGAACAAAAGTATATGTCTAGAATATAACACCACACCATGTTCCAGAGAACAAGACTCCAGAAGAAGTATTCTCAGGAGAAAAACCAAAAGTTAGCCATGTCAGAATATTTGGTTGTCCAGTTTATATACATGTTCCCAAAGAAAAGATAAGAAAGTTGGATCCTTTGACCTCGTCATTTCGATACTGTGGTTTTTCCGATTACATCTCCAACAAGGTAATATTCGTTAGATACAATAACACATTGAAGTCTTATATAGTATATATTCTATGCTTCAAGAAGATATAAATCAACAGAGATGTTTCCTTTGATGAGGATTAAAACTTCAGTGAATCAAGGAAGATTCACTCCAATGAAGTACATGAAGAGGAACCTAAATTTTTCATATTCAAAGACACCATGATGGAAGAAAGAGATTTATATGAACATGAGGATCATGATATGACCGAGCTATAGAGATCGATATATCCACCCCAAGAGGTGAAAACACAAAAGATAATATATCTTGGGAACGAGAGATTATCCAAGATGCAGATATGTATGGTGCTACAAAAGAGGCTTCAAGAGGAAGTAAGAGGACTCATACACACTCTAGGTATGTGGAACTATTATGTGACATCATTGATGCAAAACCTTGTAGCTATGAATAAGAATCCAACAAGAAACATTGGAAATATGATCAAAGATTACTAGTGGATCGCAAAGAATGATGTCTGGGATATGGTTTTGAGACCCGAAGGGAAGTATGTAGTGTATTTCAAGTGGATCTACAAGATCAAGCATGCAAGTTACATTTTTCTTCCATTTTGTATTCTTTAACTAGTATTTTATCACCCTTCTAAAGATACAATTTGTGAGGGGCTTCCAACTTGTAGTTAGGAGTTTTCCTGCACTTTTATCCCATAGATTAGTGCGTCATTTTATTTTATAGGTAGTGCTTCTTGTTGGATTTCTGGCCACTTTGTTGTAGACTCACCTTGTTGTGACTTGCTGTTGTAGTTTGATTTTAGATATTGTTGTTGGCTTCTGAGCCACCATTTCATACTCTCTCCTTATACACACTTGGTTGTAGTTAGGTTTTTGAGCTTGTGATTGATACTCTTAATTTTTCATTCATTACACAACACTCCATCACATCATCATAACTCCACCATGCTACTCACATAGGCTTAGGGGGCATACCCCCCATTTCAGTTCCTTGAAATTTCACCGTCTGATCCATATTCGACATCGTTCACCACCTTCGGAGCCACATTTGGCCTATGAATCTAATTTAGATTCATATTAGTCCAAACCCACCTTGTTCACTGCTCCATCTAGCCCCATGGATGCTGCACATCCCGATCCCTTTCATGGGGGATTGTTAGTAGTGGGATTATGTCTATTCCACCTCATTACGGGTATCCCTTCCACTGAGCCTATAGGTCCTTGTCCTAGTGGGTCCCTTTCCACTACACACACTACTGCTAGTTCGCTATCCACTATTGGTAGTCCCATTCCATCCACCGTGGTCACTACCATTCCATCATTTATACCTCAGGGCACTGTCTCTTTCAAGTCTGTTTCGACTATTCCTACCATACCAGTGAATTTTCATACTATCAGAAGTCAACCTTATACATCCCTAGTTACACATGGGAACTAGTTTCCTGCCATTGCCAGCACCATTGTTGTCCCTTCCCGATCCAATTTCGATTCTAGTCTACCTTTTATGGCTAGTATCAACCTGCCTAATTTGGCATGGTTGACTAATGACCCCATTTTTCATAACCCACAATGGCCTCCTATGCATACCAAAATTCCCTCAGACATAATCTGTTAACAAAAAAAATGGTTCATCTAGCTCTCTATAGTCTAAACCATAATCATACATCATATTCCCACCACTATTTCCTCCATTTTGACCTTCACATTTGTATTTCCACTAAAAATGGTCTAGAACATCATTAATCCTTCCCATAAATTAATGGATGATGATCATTTATTGTGATTTATCCCCACTCTCTCCAAAAAGGACCAAAAAACTGTAAAAATGAGAATGGGTCAAAATAACATAGATAAATAACATGGAAAATAAAAATACCATGGGTCAAAAACCCTTGGACCATCCTATAAATACACTGTGAAGGACTCCCCCAAAACACTTTTAGTCACACTTTTTTCCATCTGCTTGCCAATCTCTTCCATAACTAGTCGTCGGATTGGGGAATGGATTCAAATGTGATCTATACTTCTAGTAGTAATTTCCCATCCTTGACCATGGAAGATTCTCCTGATCTATCCTAACACCAATTTTGCGATGATAGATAGATCCTCAAAACCACCACTGGTTTTACCCCATTTCACTTAGTCCATGGCGTGGAATCAATTCTTCCCATTGAATGCTAGATTTCGTCGCTACGCCTTGCCATCAAACTTCTCCTTGACACTTCACAATTAGAACAATGCCTACTTATGCTTGAACAGAACAATGAGGACCATCGTGCTGCTCTCCATATGATCAAAGCAGCCAAGACTCGGTCGAAGTCCCATATTGACTCCCATGTCCACCCTCGCACCTTTAGCGAGGGATATCTGGTCCTTGTCTATGACTAATCCTATGATAATTTAGGGAAAGGGAAGTTTTATTACCTGTGGTATGGCCCATATTTCATCCGTCGATGTCTCGTCAAGGGGGCATACATCCTTGAAGAATCCCTGCAATGGACTCTACCTCAAGAGTTTCTATCCTTGAAGTTGCTCCATGTCCAGGTGCAATGAGTCCATTGTATCACTCTGTCTCATCCTTTTCACTTGAGCAGGTGGATATAACCCCTCCACCCAGCCCCTAGGCCACTAGAACCCCACTGGAGGGTGTGGTCCCATGTCTGCACATGCACATAGTATGTTGTCAGTATCTGTCACATGTATGGTCTAGCTACCACTATGCTAACATACTATCAAGTCCCCAAACCTATCCTAGAGGTCAAGGCATCTCTGGATATCCTTGGTAGTCCATGCCCATGTATGGATAGTCCTTAATGATGATAGGAAGTTGTTGCCATTGTGCAAAAATATCCCGGGTGAAGAGACGAGCTGTACTAGGCTGAATCCCAAAGGTCCTTGTATCCTGGTTTCATCCACCTCATTGATGAGTTCCTTGGACCACTTGAAAGGAGTCATTAGTTCCTTTGGGGTTCGTTGTGTCTCATGTGTTGGACTTCAACTACATCATCGCACTGTTAAGATTTTCATATGGTATTGGTCCATTCATTATTTGGTCGAAGACCCCGGTTGTCACCTGACTCTAGCACATTGGTGAGTCTACTATGGGACCCATATAATTTCATGTCGCTTGTGATTTTTTAGTTGCATTGGCGACAGTGTTTGGAATCCCCCAGTGTTTTCCTTCCATGTATCTCTAGTACTTTATGCTGCATATTGTACCACAAAGATTCTGAATCTCAGTCATTGAGTCCATCCAGTTATGTAAACCTCCATATCTAGGAGAGCATCAATTGTGGTGATATTGCATTCCATGAGAATTCCATTGTTCATATGTATCGGTTCTTCATATAAGCATTGCATTTAGCCTCTAATTGAGGCCACCATTATGTATCACCAATTGTATATGTATTGATCGAATCCCATTATTTATTATTTTGACATTGTTACGAGCATGGGTATGCCCGCCTTGTCCATATACATGTCACACATTATATGTGTCTCATCCATTTTTGATAGGTAAGACAAAACCAAAATCCACCATAGCTCGAATGAGAAAACTCTACTCCTTTGCGATCCTCTCTAGTCTCTCCACCGTTGTCACCATTTTCCCATGATCCTATGATGTCTCTTAGCCATACGATGAGATCTTGCCCTCACACATTAGGGGGAAATTTGTTAACACAACAAATGGTTCA
Source organism: Pseudotsuga menziesii (assembly GCA_001517045.1). Taxonomy (NCBI): domain Eukaryota; kingdom Viridiplantae; phylum Streptophyta; class Pinopsida; order Pinales; family Pinaceae; genus Pseudotsuga; species Pseudotsuga menziesii. The sequence continues at coordinate 37,330 of LPNX010741236.1, read as the reverse complement.
CCTAGCTCTCCATGGTATAAACCATAATCATACATCATATTCCCACCATTATTTCCTCCTTTTTTACCTTCACAATTGTATTTCCACTACAAATGGTACAAAAAATCATTACTCATTCCCATAAATGAAGGGACAATGAGCATTTATTATGATTTATCCCCACTCTCTCCAAAAATGACCAAAAAACCCTAAAAATGAGAATGGTTCAAAATACCATAGATAAATACCATGGAAAATAAAAAAACCATGGGTCAAAAACCCTTGGACCATCCTATAAATACACTGTGAATGACTTCCCCAAAATAATTTTAGTCACACTTTTTTCCTTTTGCTCTCAGTCACATCATACACTTTTGTCCATTATTCCCATATTTTGCCACACCATTCCCACGGTGTATGTTGAGCTTGTTTCGTACCTATTTGAATCCATTCCTCCATCCGATAACTGACTGTGGAAGAGATTGGAGACCAAAACCGTGGAGCTATGGGACCATTTCCTAGGATGGATACAGTGGTCCAACTTCAAAAGAAAGGTGTGTTCATTCTTATTTCTTGCATTAGCTAGTAGTATGTATATGAAAAATCCCTAGAAATATTGTTGAACTCTTATGCTCTGGACGAGCTAAGGTTGGTTCTTTTGCACGTAGCTAGGGAGAAATCCACACTACAGTTTACATTGATTCTTCCAATGACTCTTACAAGACCAAACTCGTATCCTAAAGGAGGAACACAATCAATACATCTGGATTAACTTCTGAAGTTACAATACTTTAACAAAGTATCACATAGTTGACTTAAATTTGTAGAGGATATATCTCTTAATTTTACGGTATAATTATGAAAATTTCATCATCCCTTTTGATGCATGATAATTTTTAAGTTAATATGGATTTGAAGTATCATATAGCTATCTTAAGCTGTAGAGGATACATTTCTTAATATTAGTATATAATTGACAAAATTTCATCACATGTCTCGGTGTATGATAGATTCTAGAGTTGAGATGAATTTCATCAATCCTCTTAGTGTATAATAGATCTAGAGTTAAGGTGGATGTTAAGTATCAAATAGATGACTTAAAATACAGAGGATAAATATCTTAATTTTAAGGTATCAATGACAAATTTTCATCAAATATAGACTAGAAAATGCTAAGAATGAGATGCTACATCACATAAAAAAAATGAAAAGAAACATTATATGAAATTTTAAAATTCAAATGTAGTTGAGAAACTTGCAAATGTGTAATAATGGAACTTCCATGAGAACACTCCTTGATACACATCGGAAGTCCTATAGAAACCTCACATTCCTTGTGGTTTCTGTTCTTACCATAAAAATATGTGAGGTTTCAAAGACCTCAAGTGACCTCCCCAACATCACGATATCTACTTTTGTCATAGAAGTATGTTGGGTTTACAAAAATCTATTAGCACACAATTGGAGATCACACCTAACATCAATTATTTGGAAAAAAAATTCAGTTGTCATGTTGCTTACGACGTGACTTTACATTTATTTACCATGGAAAATGAATCTTAATACATGTCCAAAGTCCTCTAGTAACTTTCCTCATCCTTTTGCATTCTACTCTTTATCATATTAAAAATGTTAGATTTTTATCATTCAAGCTAACATTATGATCTTAGGATCTTTAACTGAGAGAATAACATGAACAGCAATAAAACAAAAGAGACAAGAGACACAAAGAATTTTCCTCGAGGAAACCATGAAGGAGAAAACCCCACAACTTCCTCAGAGATAGAATTAGCACCAAAATAGAAAAGCCCAAAACAATAAGATGATCTCCACAACTTCTGTCTCTCTCTCTCTCTCACTGAGAGAGATTCTCCTCTCTTACTCATGCTCCCCAATGAGTGAGTGTGTGTGTATAAAATAGAGAGGCTCACTCTCTATTTATATTCTTTCATTTACTTGAAGTGCACTCCAACATTTCGGCCTCACTTAACAACTACTTACTAGAGCCGAAATCTCTAGGAGTGTCTAATAACCCTAGTGCCCCACAACTTGTAAGGAATTTTCCCTCTGCTCAACAAGGAGGGTTAACCTTGACTTAGATGGTGGGGAATATTGCCCCGACTTACAATGACTCAGCTAGGGTCGACTTCACTAGGATAGTCTAATAACCCTAGGGACCCATAACTGTGGGGACTTTAACCCTTGACAAATAGGAGGGTTACCCACAATGACTTGACATGACTTTCACATTATAGAAAATTCCCGATCGAAACATCGGGGCATGACATGACTCAAATACATCCCGGAATAAACATCGGGTTATAATACATAAGAAATATGGATGAATACATTCTGAAGTTACAAATACATCAACACTCCCTCTTAACTAGAAAGGTATTCTCTCGACACTATTTATCAACACAAGTCTTCTTCTCTGTATCATCTGAATAATCGTCAAGTTCTCGTCATATTCATCTTCAAGTCATCTTCATCTTCAGGTCATCTTCATCTTCAAGTCATCTTCATCTGGATCTGGATCATCATCACCAGATCTAGATCATCACTCGATCTGGATCATCACTGGTGGATCATCATTTGATCTGGGTTGTCTCTACTAGATCATCACTTGATTTGGATCGTCTCTACTGGATCATCATCAAGTCTATATCATCACTTGATCTGGATCGTCTCTACTAGATCATCAACAAGTCTAGATCATCGCTTGATCTGGATCATCATCGAAGATGGATCATCATCAAGTCTGGATCATCACATCTGGATCACTTGATCTGGATCATCACCACATGCTATCTCATAATGGTGCTATCTCGATTCTTCTCGTCACAGGAAGTTCTACGGAGTTAATCTTGTAGGCCTACCCTTCATGTAGGTCTTCATCAACACTTATATCTGACACTTAAGTCAGAATGGCCCGCCCAGCTCTTACATCTGACCTCATCTTGTCAGAAAGGCATGCCCAGCACTCACATCTGACCTCATCTTGTCAGAAAGGCCCAGTACTCACATCTGACCATGTGTAAACACATCGCGCCAAAATGGCTCGGCACTTATATCCAACCATGTGCAAGCACACCGTATTGGAAAGGATCTTCACTTACATCCAACCTCATCCTATAAGAAAGCAACAACACTTACAGTTGAACATGATCGAAAGCACCACATCGAAAGGGCTCAGCACTTACAATCCGACCATGCACGAAGCACTGCATCGAAAAGGGCTCTGCACTTACAATCTGACCATGCACGAAGCATCGCATCTGAAAGGGCATGGACTCACATTTGATCATGGAGGAACTACTCCTACCATCGCATCAGAATGCCCCCTAGTCCTAGACTGAGCTACCTGGTAACTGACCAGACGCCTCCATTCCCAGAATGGAATTTGCCCTTATATCTGACCTACTCGTCAGAATGGCCAACACTCACATCTAACATGGGAGGAATTTAATCCTTCAGCCATGACAGAATGGTTCAGCCCTTACATCTGATCAAGTGGGAACACATCCCTCTATCACATCAGAATGGCTTCTCAGTCCTAGATTGAGTTTTCTTGGTAACTGACCAGGTGCTTCCATTCCCAGAATGGCAGTTGCCCTTACATCTATCCTACTTGACAGAATGGCCAGCACTCACATCTGACATGGAAGGAACCAATCCTCTCACCATGACAAAATGGATCAGCCCTTATATATGACCTACTTGTCAGAATGGATATGGATCTCAGCACTCATATGTGACATGGAAGGAACCAATCCTCTCACCATGACAGAATGGGTCAGCCCTTACATCTAACCATGGAAGGAACCAATCCTCTCACCATGTCAGAATGGCTATGGAACTCATCACTTTCCCTTGGAGGAAACCTCTATCTGGAGAAAACCAAGCTTATCCCTGAATTACTCCTAGCCAATGGCTTCGTCAATACATCAGTTATCTGTTCCTCCGTCGCAACATACTGGAGCTTCACTGCTCCCCTCTGCACCATATCCCTGATATAGTGATACTTAATCTCGATATGCTTTGACTTATCATGGAACACTGGATTATTTGACAACTTCATGCAACTCTAGTTGTCACAATGTATACAAGTAGCATTCAACTGGAGATCAAATATATCAGACAGTAGCTTCCTCAGCCATACTGCCTCACAACTAGTTGAACAAGTTGCGACATACTCTGCTTCAGCTGTACTCAGTGCCATGCAGGACTCCATCCTGCCAAACCGAGAGATCACACTTGATCCCATACTCAAATATACCCTTTAGGTACCTCACTGCATGCTTTTCAACCATCAGGTGAACATGTCTCAATGTGTTCACAGCAAAGCACATATCTGGTCTCGTATTCGTTAGGTATATCAAGGAACCAATCATCTGACGATACATCGTAGCATCAACCGTCTTTGATGAAGCAACACTCAATAGCTTCAGGTTCGATGCCATAGGTGTGGTCATGTAGTCCATAATCCTGAACCTCTTTAGGATCTCTACTGCATACTTCCCTTATCCACATCTCCATGTCTAGAAAAGAGTGCATCGATACATAATAGGAGCATCACTGGTCTTCCGCCTTCAACCTTGAAGCAAAGGTTGGAATCCGCTTTACTCTCGGTAAATCCTAGACTCATCAGTAATCTATCCATCCTATCATACCCTGTCGAACCTCATGATATTCTGCAATCACTCCCTCTAAAGCAGAGCAACATACTCCCTCTGTCTTCCATACTCTATCCACTGAAACATTCTGTACCAAAGTGACAAGTAGCTTTCTATGTATCCATCTAGGATCATTGGATACCAGGATCCTCTATCTTGAACTTTTTCAAAAGTTCTTCTCGTATCCATCTTAGATCTTGTCATCCTCTATAGAACTTCATCTTCAACCTTGTAGCAAAGGTTCAGGTCTTCATCAAGCTAGCTACAAATGTCTCTTTGAAGTTTATGCCTTCTTTTCGTGAGAGGCCTCGTGCTACGAATCTTTCCTTGTACGATGTTTCCATCTACTACATGATGGAACTATGAACTTCCCTTCACGTATCGATACTACATCCTAGACATCATTCTTCTTGAACTGGTCTTCCATTTCTTCTTGGTTACCTCTTCATAGCTTGAAGGTTCTGCATTAATGATGTCGCTGCATTCGTCATATTATTCTTCATCTTGAACTATCGTCACTTGTTCTTCGAAACAAGTCTCTTCCTTCTTTGCTTGTAGGCGATTATGTATGCGATCTTTCCTACAAGTCAAATGTAGTTGTATGGTTAGAAACATTTCATAAGGTATATTCATAATGAAAAATTCTTATGCATAAATATATGACCATGCAACTATTTTAGCCAATACAACATCCATCCATATCTCATGGAAACTTTCTAGATGCCTTCCATCTCTACCAGGACAACATTGAGATTGTGCACTAATCCAATATGTCAGAAAAGAGGTTTCATTCTAGATAAGTAGCAATGGAGAGTTGTATAGCACCATGAGATACTTACCCATCACATGCATATTAGTAGTAAACTATCATTAATGCAAACATCCTATCATGCATAATACATCAACTGAATATAAACAAATGCATAACAAAACAATATCATGAAATGACAATTGAATACTTATCTTTATTTGATTCGTGGGTAGACTCCTTCTTGAGCCTTCAGCTTCATATTCTTCTTCATTCACAATAGCATCATTTCTTATCCAAATGCTAGGATGGATAAGAGGTTCTTCAAGAGTTGACTCCTTCGTATTCCTCATCGCTTGAGGGATCTTCTTTGGATGGTGAGAGCTTGATCTTCTGTTGCTCCCGTCTTCTCTTCTCTTCTTATGAGTCGAGCTTCTTCTTCTTCCTAGAGTCTGCTAAAAGTAATCACTTCCTTCTGGCACACATTCATCGAATGAATGAATCCCATGATCCTAGGAGGCCATTCAAGGTGGCTTTACTTCTGCATTCTCCACTTCTTCTTCTACCGCTTCAAATTGTTCTATATTCTGGATCTTCACATTCTTCAACTGTTTTCTCAAAGCCATCTTCTGATTTATGTTCTTCCCTTCAGATAGCTTTGTCAAGGAATCAAACATCTTCGGTGTCCTTAGGAAAGACACTTGTGGTACAAGTTGATCTGTGATTGAATCAACAATGATCTTCTTGGCCTTGACCAAGCTCTTCTTGTGTAAGGCTTTGAGCCTCATCTCCCTCTGGAACTGGAACCTTTATACCTGTGTAGGTGTCCAATTCATTTTCTTCAGGGGGATCATATGCTTCCATTCTTGGAATTTTTAAACTTCACCAAGCTTATCATCAAGCTGATGTGATAGATCACTTTGAAATGAGAACCTCAAATGAAAATAGCAAAATATTAGATCTTACCGATTTGAGGTGTCTATCCTGGTTCCGGAGCTGGCTGAGCTAGGGTTTGTCAGAGAAACCCTAATTTTAAAAACTTGGAATCTTTCAGATCTAATTGGATAGAAATATATATCTCTTCCAATGGAGCTGTCCAATGTACTCATTTTCTGAAAACAGTGGAGGGAAGCTCCAGGAACAGGAAGCCCTAATTTTCAATTTCTTTTACAGAAATGCCCGTTACTGTTTCTGCGGTATATCCAAAATTACTGCTCCTCTATGTCTGAAAATTCTCACTGAGGTAGCCTCGCATGTCCCTGATCCAACACTAGAGGTTTCATCAGAATTTGTTTCACCAAGTGGGACGTATTATTGTTTTCCCAAGGTGACCTGTTACAGGACTGTTCATAACAGCTAAGTTGTATGGACTTCCACGTGTCGCTGATTCATCTTCTAAGTCTGAATCTTGGAACAAAGAAATTAAATTCCATGCCCTTTCTATAACATATTTATAAATTTCATTTGGATCTTTTAAGCCCAAGATATATCAATTCTCCCCAGGTGTCCTGTTTAGGGATGAATTCTGGAAGAGGCTGGAACCTTAACTTGGAGGGATCATATCTCCCAGAATATAGTGAATATGAGGCTGAATTTTGGACACAGTGTAAATAAATATTGTATATTCATACTCTGTAGTTTTCATCTCCTGAGCCTTCGCCAATATCTGGATATAGCAAATGTACCAAAAATTAGCAGTTTTAGTATTTAGGGTTTTTCTAGCTTGGGGTCAAACTAGGGTTTGAGTTTCCCAGAGTTTCACCCAACCAAAAATCTTGATCCAGGTCTCTAAACTTCGATTTTGATGAGGAGAGAAATCCTATGCCAGGATCACTCAAAAATTCCTCTTCTGCAAGAAGCCCTAATTTTCTACACCAAAACTAAAAATGCTTGGAATCGAATTCCGCTTCAACAGAAAGATGCACCCTTCAATGAAGAGTCATCCTAGCATACTTTTGCTGATGGATTGTGGAGAGAGACCCAAAAAGTAATAATCCCTAGCTTTTGCAGCTGCACAATGTCTTCTTCTCAGGTTAGCTATGATACCATGTTAGATTTTTATCATTCAAGCTAGCATTATGATATTAAGATCTTTAACTGAGAGAATAACATGCACAGCAATAAAACACAAGAGACAAGAGACACAAATAATTATCCTCAGGGAAACCATAAAGGAGAAAACCCCACAACTTCCTTAGAGATAGAATCAACACCAAAATAGAAAATCCCAAAACAGTAAGATGATCTCCATAGCTTCTCTCTCTCTCTCTCTCTCTCTCTCTCTCTCTCTCTCACTGAGAGATATTCTCCTCTCTCACTCATGCGCCCCAATGAGTGAGTGTGTGTGTATAAAATAGAGAGTCTCACGCTCTATTTATATTCTTTCGTTCACTTGAAGTGCGCTCCAACATGTCGTCCTCACTTAACAATTACTTACTAGAGCCGACATCTCTAGGAGTGTCTAATAACCCTAGTGCCCCACAACTTGTGGGGACTTTTCCCTTTGCTCAACAAGGAGGGTTAACCTTGAATTAGATGATGGGGGCTATTGCCCCGACTTACAATGACTCACCTAGGGTCAACTTCACTAGGATAGTCTAATAACCCTAGGGCCCCATAACTATGGGGACTTTAACCCTTGACAAATAGGAGGGTTACCCACAATTACTTGACATGACTTTCACATTATAGAAACTTCTCGATCGAAACATCGGGGCATGACATGACTCAAATACATCCTGGAATAAACATCGGGTTACAATACATAAGAAATACAGATGAATACATTTTGAAGTTACAAATACATCAACAAAAAATATGTGGGGTTTCGAAGGCCTTGTGTGGCCTCCCTATTGTCATGGTATCTATTCTTTCACATTGAATTATGTTGGGTTTACAAAATGTTATCAATATGAAGTTGCATATTACATATAACATCCATTATCTATAAAAAAATGTAGTTATTCTGTTGCTTTTGATGGGATTCATGGTCATATTTTTCACCTCATATATGTGACCTATTGTGAGTTTTACACAATCAACCATGTTGAGAAGTTAGACATTGAAATTTAAAATGAAATTAAAATTAATCATATATATATCCAAATGGAAAATATCAATCTTTCAAGAAGAATGATCATGCTTTTCCCCCATTGGACTTTCTCTCAGTGTTATCATATATTTTTCCAAGCCTTCCTTTGCTTGAAGGAACATCTTGCCTCAGATAATAAATGGAAATTATTATTCAAATGAGTGCATGTGAACTGTTCCCACAAGATTTTCATTCATAGATTCATAATCCTTGCATGAAAGTACATCACAGTAGCATGAGACTTCATTACATTAGTCTTCCGCTCCAAAAATGATCCCTTTACCTTTTTTATATGTTAGCTTTCTCAAACCTCTTCTATCTCGGTTTGACCGGGTACCAAAAGAAATGCATTTTTGATAATTTTTCTTCCTCTGCGTTCAGTTCCATGTAGACATGCGTTATGGAAAATACACAAAAAATAGACAAAAATCCTACTGATAGCTCAAATGAGTTATTGAAGACATTGTGCTTTGATCTGGATTTTGTTGTCGACCCAATCAATGACCATCTTGGAGTCTCCATAAATACGAAGACAAGTTATATTTCTATTTATAGTAAATTCCAAAACTGAATGTAAGGCTACGAGCTTCGCTTTACTACTTGTACAATGCCTCGGTGCATATTTTATCTGTAATTTTTTATTCTCAGTAAGGTATAATACTCCTCCAAATCCTCCCAAAGGAGGTTCTCCCTTGCTTGCTCCATCAAAATAATCCCATGGAGTATCATTGTTGATGACCGGAGGTACTAGGATCTGGGGATTAAGTTGTTTTTCCTTTACTTTGTGTTCCTTTGTCCACTATACAACAAGGGTCGTCGTCACCTCTTATGGAATAAGGAGATTTTTGAATATGGTTGTGTTATGAGGCCACCAAATTCCATAAATGAAACATTATGGGAAGTCATTTAAATTACGTATCGAGCTATCTATCCACCAAGAATGGAACTTCTAGACCAGACAAGATCCTTCATGAGTTTCTTGTGATTTAAGCTCTAGGGAGGCATCCTTCCATACCAACTCTGCATATGGACAGAAAAAAAACAGGTGAGAACATTTTTCCTCATTCGCATGACATAAAACACACCAGCTCGGTCCTTGCCACCCTCTTTTTATAAGATTTTCCTAGGTTAATAGTTTGTTACTTAGAGCTAGCCATAGTGTGATCTTAGCCTTTAAAGATAATGTATTCTTCCAAACATAATACCACCACCATTGTCTTTCACCTTTATATGATTCTATGGGAAAACTCTGATTTGGACATAGAATTAATCACACACACACACACACACACATTGTTGAAAGTTTAACATTGAAATTTGAATGAAATTCAAATCAATAATAGAATTTAGGATTGGAAATAAATAAAATGAGATTAACATTCATTAAATTTGAATATAGATTGAATAATTTTTTTTTCACCAATGTGGAAATTTAAATGAATTTAAAATCAATTAGTAATTTTAGAATTGGAAATAAATCAATTAAAATTAATATTTATTAAATTTGAATATAAACCATCATTGAACACAATAATATTCATCAATTCAATTGTATTATAATTTTTGACACCACTCACGCAATTCCCACAAAAAACCTCTTTAGATTAACCTTCTAAGGGAATCAAATGAGAGAGAGAGAGAGAGAGAGAGAGAGTCAAAATATAGTACCTCTCAAACGTACAAGCTTATTTCTATAGACTCAGATAATGGTAAGGATCATAGTGTAATAATAGGTTCATTTGTCATCTTTTACCCCTTGTCCACAAACTATTTTACCTATTCAAAATTTCTAGTATCCTTTAGCATTAAACTTGGGCACAGGCCTAGTCCAAAATATGGAGTGGTGTGTTCTAAACAAACTTTTTAACATTCTTACAAAAACATCATTGAATTCACAATGATCTTCATCAATTCAATTGTTTTATAATGTTTGATGCCATCCAAAATTCCCACAAACAACCTCTTTAATTTAACCTTCTAGGGAAATTAAACATGAGAGAGAGAGATAGAGAGAGTTGAAATCTAGTAATTGACATATGAACAAGGTTGTTTCCTATAATATAGGTTTACATAATGATTATGATCATAGAGTAATTGTAGGTGCATTTGTTATATTTTTTTCCTTATCCATAACCTATTTGACCTATTCAAAACTTATTGTATCTTTTAGCATTAAACTTAAGCACATGCATAGTCCAAAATATGAAGTGGTGTCTCCATAAAAAACTAGTGTTAAGAATATAATTTGTTGCATTATTAGTAATGGTTTGGAGGACATGTTCTTCTGTTTCGTTGAACCACTAAATCTACGAGTTCAAATAGGATCTAAGTATTCTTGTTCACTCTTTAAAGAGAACTTTCAATGACAATAATGAAGAAGGTAAGGAAGTTATCCATCAATGCTTTACAACTATTAATTGTGATTTTTTTTTTGACATATCATTACAAGTAAACAATATTAACACCTTATAGCTTATTAATAAGCAAGGACATCGTAGGAAATAATTCATTTTACCATAAAATCCATGAAATAAAAGTGAATTGAGCTATTCCATAATTTCAATGAGAAGTACATGTAATTGCACAAGAAGTACTCATATCTCTCTTCTCTTGGACACTAGGAATGGTAGAGGCTATTCAACATTGCCATTCTAAAGAGTGGAAGCATTTCTCTATGGGTAGAACTCAATTTAGTCTATGGTATTTTATCTCTTTGAGCTATGAATAAATTATTTATTAAATTCCAAAATTATATTTTGTTCTAATGAAAAACATTTTTCCAACCCCAAAATATTGGTGGCATTGTCGCCACCATGGTGAGGACATGGACAAATATATGGGAAAAATTTAAGGACAGTAATTAATATATATATATACCTCAAAGTGGTTGAAGTGGTCGATGGTTGAATGGATTTGTTCTTGTCTACACATTGTTGCTTCAAGATGAAGAGTATCGTTTCCTTAATGAACCTAGAGTGGTAACACTATGTTGCATCTGCAACAATTTCCAAAAATTCTAAAATTTTTTGGACCCTCCTTTACTTTGAATTAGTCAGTTCTTTTCTTGATTTCAGCCTATTGATTTTTGGCCTATGGATTTTAAAGCGTCTTCCGGCACTTTGGGTTACTGTCAATTGTTTGGTGTTTGCTCATTTCAATGTTTTAACGAATCCCATCCTTAGTTGAATTCGTCATCATCCTGCATATTTCTCGAAGCCTTGTTCAATCGGGAGTTAAGTCTTTGTCCTCTTCGCCGTTGCGGGCAGACATTTGATCTTACCCTCCGACATTGCGGAGCGTTTCCGGGTGTGGACTGTCCTTTTTGCTCCGACCATTGTGCGTGAGTTTTCATTCTTTAACGTTTCGGGCGGGTTTGGATTCTTCGTCGAAGGGATTTGAAGTCTCCCTCGTCCGATGCTGCGGACAGATCTCCTTTTCAAGCATCCGCCGTTGTGGATCACTTCAGACTTAGACTTTCATCGGTGCTCCGATGTGTGTTTTGTTGATTGCCGGCTTTGTAGCAGAGCGCTTGGCCATCGTTTTCTCCTACGTTGCAGACAGCATCGTGCTCCGAGCATCCACCATTGCAGAGGGGTTTGGATTCTTGGTCATCCGATCAAGGTATCCGCCGTCGCCCGACTGTTGTTTTGTTCATGCGTTATATTTAGCCGGGTGGGTGAATCAGTACTGGGGATTGTCCGTCGTTGCAGAGGGACTGAAGCTCTTGTCGCTCGACGCATCTTTCATTCCTCGTCCGATTTAAAGATCCCGCACATGCGACTTTTTATATTTATACGGGGCGACAGTTCGGAGTTTGTATTGTTTTGTTTTCATGTCGATCACTGTCGCGGTGAGTTGAGCTGTCGATCTTGGGAGTGCGTGAATATCTAGCTATCGTGTACCAGCTTCCAGGTGGCGAGGGGAGAATTCCAACCGTCATCCACTCACCTGTTTCGTCGGATTTCCAGGTAGGTTTTTCCACCTGTCGTATTTAAACGATAAATGTTTTTCTTCCGTGGCGGTCTCTCACATCCAGCTAGACCTTAAGATAATAGGAGTAGGATTTTTCTTCTTTTTCTGACTATTAGAGGGAGGCGGTTTCAATCTTTTCTACAGTTCTGTCTTGTTTGCTTCCTTGCGCGCATAGGGCCAAAGGTTTTCGACGCGGACGACCATCATGCCGTTTGTGCCGATCTTTTCTTACACCATCGTGCTAGGTATAGGCTTAGCGGGTTTTGAGTTTTGCTTTGGGGATTCTGGTGGGCTATTGTTTCCCTAGTGCATGCCAGGGGTTTTGAACCCAGGCTGTTTTGCCCGCACGGTTAGGCACAGTCCCGTTGAGGAATCCATTCATTTTCTGGGGGGGGGGGAATGGTTTTTGAAAGAGATTTTACAGTCAACAGTGTCGCTCCTTCACAATTCTAGTCGCAGCCTGTGTCGATTGCGAAACCCCTCGCCGCCCTTTCAGGCCCCGTCGCCTGAAAGACCTAGCCATTTAAGGGGAGGTATCGCCATTTATAGTGCGTGGATTGAGAGTAGCATGGGTGGTTTTTCATGGAAGTATCCAGTGCAGATAGTAAAATGATTCCCGAACGATGTATAGTTAAGTTAATGGAGCTTTTCCGCCGTAAGCCGCATGAGTCGTCATTAGTCTTGTGTTTGCTGAGCTCTATGGTTAAAATGTTGACTGTCATGAACCTTCACACTGTTTGTTAATGAAATAGATTAATGGCAAAATATTGCACATTGCACATAATATGCTAGTTTGTTTATATCGCTACCAGGCGGAAAGTGGCATATTGCAATTTAATGTAGATTTAATCCTAGCACAAGTATGATTGATTGGCTTTCTGCATATAGGTCAGATCATGAAATAACACATCCATAGTATTAAGACATTGTAGGGATGAACAACATATGTATTTGTTGCATTGAAAATTACCATACTTTGCATAAGATAATGGCACATTGCACAATACTGCACGCTAGTTTGATTGTTCAGTATGAGAGACTTATGATTTGATTTTATGGACTGGTCACAATTATGATACACTTGAGAAAGAATATATCGCTGCAAAATGTTCACAAATTCAAACTGATTAAAATGTCATAATGTTTTTACATTGCAGGAAGAATTTACAATGTCCAAGAGACAGAAAAGGAAGAGCCCTGCTGTCGAAGAACAAACAGCAATAGAGGTCGTCCCACAAACGGATCTATGAGGACACCCAATGTGTCACGGGGGTTGAGCCCGAATATAAGTGGGGAGAGATATACAGACTGATTTCCCATAGGGAAGTACCAGACACAGGTCTTGAGAAAGAGCCCATTTATGCCAATATAGAAATATCTGCTATTATGAAGGTTGCCACCAGGCCAGAGTTGTTCCCTTGCACTGATGTGATGAGATGGATTCCACCACACACGAATAACAACACAATGCTGATGGGAAATGTTGAAGGTCAAGGCTATGCTGCATTTAGCCCTGGATATGTGGCATTGGCTTACCACCTGCCAGAGCCCCAAGTTTTCCTATCAAACGATTGGTTAGAGAACCTCAGTATGGATTTAGTGGAAACCCTAAGAAGAATGCTCTTACCAGGAAAGCTTTACAGACACAGAGCAACTAAGGACTATGACACAGCGAGCTTAAGAGCTCCTTACAGGTTTATATCCTTGATGCTAAACCGGATCTTTGGAAGAGCCAATCGTAGACTCTTCAAATTGGAGTGGATACCTCTTATGTTTCATGTAGCCATAGAAGGAACAATCTTCAACTGGGCTAGCCTAGTATCTAGCCGTCTCTCTTCTTGTGTAGCTGCAGCCCTGGGAGGAGGAGAAGCCCGGAAAAAGTCTGAGTTCTACATGAGTTCCTTTGTGATAGACTGCATACTATGCCACCAGCCTTTCCCGGGGCTCAAATGTGTTTGGGATAGGGAAAGAATGCCCGTGTATGCAGCCTACAAACTACTGGGTGCTCACCAGTACCATAGCTATTACCGAGAAATCTGTGAGCATTTTATTATGCCTCTGCACACACTTATCTTCCGAAAGGAATGTAACTGCATGTCTGAGGAGGAAATGAAGGTAATAGAGGAGTATGGTGATTATTTCTTGACAGAAAACGAGATGTATCTTAGAATGTTTGGTGGATCAAAAACACCTTATCTGCTGCCCAAGTATACAATGGATTATATAGTCCATAAAGAGGTAGTCAGACAAGTGTTTATTGATGGAGTTGGTCACTTCTTGTTCCAGAAAAACAAGACTGCCTATCCACCTCTACCATTTAAGCTAGGCAGCTGCAGTTTCTCCAATGTGAAGCAAGCTGTAGAATTTATAGAGGAGCTAGGAAAGTTCCACTTTGGCGAGATGACTTTCAGACGAAATGACACTCGTGGCAGAATGGCTGAGCACTGCAAGAAACACAAGGTTTTTTATGAGTACACCCACCATTTTGATCGAGATGAATCTATTTTCAGGAGTGCACCAAATATGACTGCACTTAGTAGGAGATTCAAACCGAAAAACCCCACCAAGGATGGAAAAGGATCTGAACAAGATAAAGCTGAGCAAGCTAGGGCTGAAGAAGCAGCCAAAAGGATAAGAGAGGAGGCTCAGAGGCTGGAAGATGAGGCTGCAGAATGGATGCGAAAGGGAGAAGAAGAAAAGAGGAAAGCTGCCCAGGAAGTAGCTGAGCGAGCTAATGAAGCAGCTAGAGAAATAGAAGAAGCTGCCAAGAAAGCAGCCAAAGAATCCCAGAGAAAGCTGGACGAAGAACTGTGAGAGCAGGAGGCTGAGCAGATAAAGTTGACACAACAGCAAGCTCCCAAAGAATCATCAGGGTAGATTCATGGAGAGGAAAATCCTGAGGTGCAGATCCCTCAAGTGCCCACTACCATCATAGCTGCTACCCCTGTGCTTCAGCTAGTACCCTTCGTACAGAAAAAGGGGGAAGAAGTCCCTGATTTCAGCACCGTATATTATGACAGGGCTACTAAAAGGATAATAAGGAGAACAGAAAAAAAGGTAGAGGCAGAAGGAATGGCCAGCAAAATGATAACATATAAGGTCATGATGGTAGGGACATATGTAGATCCAAGGTTTACTATAAGGGCCGGGACTGCGGCAATACATGCTTCAGAGGATAACATAGACAGAATGATGATTGAAATAGAGTCATCCAAGAAGACCTCCTCTTAGCTTAAGGATACCCTGAGAAAAGAAAGGGAAGAAGGAAATAGACTTAAGAGAAAATATGAACATGTGCTGAGAGAAATGGAGGCCACAAAAAGTGAAATCTGCGCCATCCAAGTAGAAGCACAGGCCAAGGAAACAGCACATGAGGCTTTGGAAAGTGCACAGCAGGAAATTCAAGACTTAAAGAATGAAAAGGAATAGATGAGGGAAAAGATAGAAGACCTAGAAGCACAGCAGCATATTATCTATCAGTCTAATTCCGCATACGTTAAAGAACTGAAAGAGCAGCTGGAAGCAGCAAAGGAATAGCAGGTCGATCTACAACCAGTTAAAGAACACATCCTGGCCCAGAAAGCTAAAGTGCTACACTTGCAAACTGCTCTAGAAGAAGAAAGATGCCAGGTCCTCCAGATTGATGGCCGACTGGAAGAAATCTTGGAAACCGCTTCTTATTTTGTTGACAGGTCTCAAGACATCCTCGAAGTACTGACTACAAGGATAGCCAGGGTGGAGAACGATGAGGAATCCCCAGCTGAACTACCATCCAAGGATAAACAAGCCCTTAAATGGGACCACGATCTAATAGAATTCGCTATCAATACTGCAGAAGATTTCCAAAAAACAGTCAAGAAGACCAAAGGAGTCTGCACATAATTCTTCAGGAGGGCCCTGGTTGCCTACAACAGATGTCAGGTAGAAGCCGATCAGAGGCTATATGAGTTCCCTGATCATGATGCATTTGTAGAAATGTTGCAAAAGGGGCAGCAAGATGAAGAAGCCAGAGTACAACGCATCAAATCTATTGATGACCAAATCCTGAAAAATGAAATAGGCCACACAGCCGTCAGTGTGCAGCTCTTAGAAGAACAGGTACGATTGAACACAGCTAGGGTAGAGGCCATTAAAAACCAGGTTGAAAAGTTCGAGCTAAGCATTCAGTTCTTAGAACCAAGCTCGTTTGAAGGACTCGCTGCTGAGGCAACAACGTGGAGAAAATTCTTGGAGAACCAAGCGGGACCCTCCTCTCAAAAGGACCGGTCAACTTTGCTGTAATTTAATATATTGTAAAAGGATTTTTGGAAAATTGAAACGTTGGGAAGACAAAAGGGTTGGGAATCCCAAAGGTCACTTTGGGCAGCCCAACCATATTTTGCTTTTTTTGTATAAAAATAGGAAACGTAGAGAAGGGAAGGGCTTTTTTTCCCAGTAAGACTGGAGGACATATTGTAAGAAGAACTACTTCCTTTTGCAATAAAAGATTTTGGTTTTCCTGTTGGAGAAAGAGATGTGAAGTTTCCAAATGTTATACATGGATGGCAGAAAGATGAACTACTTTATTTTTCAGCTTGTGTCCATGAATCGTGAGATTGTTCTAACCTTATGACCTATGTCTTGTCGAATGATTTCTGATTTAATTCATGGAAAATTCACCTAGAGTAATGTACGCGGTTCATATAACAATTGGCTATCTGGTTGTTAGAATATTTTATTGTTCATGTGTTGTAAACACAGATATCACCTACCTGTAACTTGTTTATTATACATGGAAATAATACATTACTCACCAATAATCATTCTTCTGGCTCCCCAGGGATAGATAGTTAGGTGTTTAGATAGTTAGTTGTTTTACTGCATGGTTACATATGTGGTTTAGACGTTGGTGAACCTAAGACGAGAGGTAAGAACCTGCACAGCACATTGTGTTGTTCCTTGCATCTTTACCACCCTGCATTTTAAGATAGGCATGGGCATTGCATATATTAAGTCAAAAATACAAATTCCAGTGGACCGGGCCGCAACCGGTAAGCCCTTGTTGTTACTTTGACCTACGGTGGCCGGACCGTAAACTGGACGGATTCCCTACACCAAACAGTCAACGGGCTAGTTGGGAACGTTGATTGGGGAGAATCCCTTACTGTTGCCCTGCGAATTTCCAGGCATCAACAGTTTTCACGCTAGAAGGAGGGCCGCCAGTAAAGGCTGGCCGTGGATTTGATTTCCCGAGACTATCCTACCAGCAGATGTTCTAAAGTTTAACCTAACTCAGGTTTGAAGTTTCTGGTTCTATCCTTGAAACACTGTTTATCCTAGTGTTTTCGTTTACCTTTGCTTATGGCTGGTAATCAACCTAACCCTTTGCCGGCATGGAGAGCTAGGTCACCTCTAAACTTAACTCCTCCTTTGCATAACCTACCTCAATCCTTTGACAAGCTTTTTCCCAAGTTTGACCCTGCGGACAACATTGTTGTAGATGATCACCTTCAAAGCTTTTACTTAGTGTTAGAAGGGCTAAGGGCTAGAGAGTATGAAGATGTGGTGTGTAGGCTTTTTCCTCA
Organism: Pseudotsuga menziesii; assembly: GCA_001517045.1. Taxonomy (NCBI): domain Eukaryota; kingdom Viridiplantae; phylum Streptophyta; class Pinopsida; order Pinales; family Pinaceae; genus Pseudotsuga; species Pseudotsuga menziesii. Next base: position 19,300 of record LPNX010741236.1, on the reverse strand, counting down.
TACTCTGAAAGGAGCAGCAACATCCTGGTACTTTGGAATACCTGCAAACTCCATTCCTAATTGGGACATTTTTGAGAGGGTTTTCAGGAGTAAGTATACCGCTCAGAAGACGCATGCCTCATTGATAAAAGGCCTTGTTTCATTAAGAAAAGAAAAGAATGAAAAGGTACATAGTTTCACTCAGATATTTTCATTGTACTTAAAAGAATTTTTTGCTATTGAGAGACCTTCAGACAAAGTTCTAATTGAGTATTATACCTCAGGCCTAGGGCCTGAGTTGGCCATGTTTTCCAAGATGAAACTCAAGCCCATGCTGGCAGAAACCTATCAAGAGGCTGAGAGAGTAGAGGATGAAAGTGAGAGTATAGAGGACTATCCTTACTCATTTGAAGATAAGACCGCTTTAAGAAGAAGCTCACTGCTGTTTAAATCTAAAGAAGATCAACCACATAATTATCATGAAATGATGAAAGTGCTTCAGAAAATGTCCAACCAAATTATAGATCTGGAAAAGGAGAGGGACACTCAGAAAACCAATAAGCCATACTATCCAAAGAAGGAAGATAACAACCAATGGCAAGTCCCACCTCCTAATTTGGCATCAATAAACATAACAGAAATAGGAGGAGATAATTTCTGTACCTTTCATCAACAACCTCATTTTGAGAAGAAGTGTCCTCAATGGTTACATTCAATAACATTGGTGATGAATAAGTTGTTGGACCCAGAATTGACTAGGGACAGTGGTGAGGAAGAAAAGGAGAAACAAGCCATAGTAAAACCAGATGATGATAATATGTTTTCATGGAATGGTATATCATTGTTTAACACGGAAGAAGACGTTCTCAAGTCTCAATATACCCCTACAACCACAAAAGATGAAAACCTAGCCATTAAGAACAATGCAATAATATCAAAGGTTCCAGATTTGCGAGGGGAAGAAAAGGGGCAGGCTGATGTGAAGGCTAAAGATGAGAGACCTAAAGATATTCATGGCAAATAGGAAACAGAGCCACTCATTGAATTTTCCAAACCAGTGGAAGATGATGAGGAAAGCAAAGCTGGCAAACTGGAAGAAGAGTTGCCCACAACAAACCAACCTGTGAAAGAAAAGATTGAGTTGATCAAGACTAAGAAAACTAGCGCCCCACCTTTCCTTGTGACTCTTGAAATTTTAAGTCATAAGGTCCATAATTGTTTGGTAGACTCTGGATCATCCATGAATGTTATGCCCCTGGCAGTTTGCAAAAAACTTAAAGGGAAGCTAAAACCTACTATTTGGGATGTTACTCAACTTGACGAAACCAGTGTCAAAGTAGTAGGGGAAATGGAGGATGTTCTGATCCGATTAGCTACAAATAAAAGGACATGTCACTACGTTGACATCATAGTAGAAGACATCCCTGATGGATATGGAATGATCCTGAACCGAGATTGGACATCAATATTAAATGGGTACTTTGCTTCAAACTGGTCTCACTTGTGGTTACCCCAGAAGGGAAGCCCAAACATGATTAAGATTGTGAGAGAGCCATATATGAAGCACAATGTCACTAAGCTAGGAGAAGAAAATGAATCTGCTGAGTATGTATTGGGAAACCATCTAACTGAGTGTAAGCTGAGACATCACACTTCAAGAAAGGCCAGTCCTATGACGGATGCCCAGCCTGAGCTCCTTCAACTCACTCAGGCTGAGAGAAATGATTGCAGAATCTTAGATATGGATTCCATTTCAATAAAAGCGCAGTTAGATCATGGTTAAAAAATACTCATGTCTGAAACCCAGCTCATTCCTTAGCTTTTAGTTGTAAATTTTTTGAGGGAATGGGCGTTTTTTTATTTTTATTTTGTCTGCTGTTGTACATAAATAAATTGTTATGTTTTCTTAATATTAGATGTTGTTTTCTTGCTTTAATGCTTTAATGGTTCTTCTTTTATTACTTGCTTAGCTATTGTTTCTTTATAGCTTTGTTAGTTTTCCTTTTGATTTTGAATAAGAGGCAAACTTTTGGATGCAATGGGAAAGTCAGGGTTCTGTATCAACTAAAGTCCTTAGCAAAAGACTGTGCTTTAAAGTATAGAATGTCTTCTAGTAATTGTATTCCTAACCGGTAGTGCATTCATTTGAAGTCTTACTTAATCCCTGTAAATAACTCAGAAGTGAAAAAGGGTCTAAAGTACTATTTAGAGGCTCCATCCATCTCACATCTTAAATACCCAAGGAAGCTGACAGCAAAAGACCCACGGAAAGGAAGTAGAGCGGGATAGTTTATCACATATAAATGATCCCATGCCATGGATTAAGAAAGTTAAAAGCTATGAAGAGTCAAAGCTCCTGAAAGGAACAAGGCATATCAAAGCAAAGCTCGAAAAGCATGAATCTCAAAGCATAAAGTACCAAATGGCCACAAGATCCTCTCCGTCCGTGAACTGAACTACAAAGTATACTGTTCACACAAAAGGACGCTATGGGATAGAGGATCCTGAATTAAAATTCAGTAAGAAAGGCATACAGGAGGACTCATATCAAAAGAACTAAAATTCAAAAGGGAACAAAAGTGCAGATTGGCATGGGAATGAGGAATAAAAGGATAATACTATCACCCTCTATCACAATCCTATGGTGTTTAAGTTATAACTTCCAAAGGGAAGGTAAAATGAACCTCATTTATTTGGCCTCAAAAGAGTTATTCAAACCTGAAACACTGCTGGTGTTACCTTTTCCCGAAAAGATAGACTTCTAAGTAATTTAATGCATAGGTTGGCTAACTTAGGGATACAGACATCTAGAAGATTTCAATTTTATTCGAACAGTCTTAAGCTGGGAGAGAGAGTTAATTCAGAGATCTGGGGTTCACCAGGTAGTCGCCAATTGTTGCATCTGCAACAATTTCCCAAAATTCTAAAAAATTTTGGACCCTCCTTTACTTTGAATTAGTCAATTCTTTTCTTGATTTCAGCCTATTGATTTTTGGCCTATGGATTTTAAAGCGTCTTCCGGCACTTTGGGTTACTGTCAATCGTTTGGTGTTTGCTCATTTCAATGTTTTAACGAATCCTATCCTTAGTTGAATTCGTCATCGTCCTGCATATCTCTCGAAGCCTTGTTCAATCGGGAGTTAAGTCTTTGTCCTCTTCGCTGTTGCGGGCAGACATTTGATCCTACCCTCCGACGTTGCGGAGCGTTTCCGGGTGTGGACTATCCTTTTCGCTCCGACCGTTGCGCGTGAGTTTTCATTCTTTAACGTTTCGGGCGGGTTTGGATTCTTCGTTGAAGGGATTTGAAGTCTCCCTCGTCCAATGCTGCGGACAGATCTCCTTTTCGGGCATCCGCCGTTGTGGATCACTTCAGACTTAGACTTTCATCGGTGCTCCGATGTGTGTTTTGTTGATTGCCAGCTTTGTAGCGGAGCGCTTGGCCATCATTTGCTCCTCCGTTGCAGATAGCATCGTGCTCCGAGCATCCACCATTGCGGAGGGGTTCGGATTCTTGGTCATCCGATCAAGGTATCCGCCGTCACCCAACTGTTGTTTTGTTCACGCATTATATTTAGCCGGGCGGGTGAATCAGTACCGGGGATTGTCCGCCATTGCGGAGGGACTGAAGCTCTTGTCGCTCGACGCATCTTTCATTCCCCGTCCAATTTAAAGCTCCCACACGTGTGACTTTTTATATTTATACGGGGCGACAGTTCGGAGTTTGTATTGTTTTGTTTTCTTGTCGAGCACTGTCGCAGTGAGTTGAGCTGTCGATCTTGGGAGTGTGTGAAGATTTAGCTGTCATGTACCAGCTTCCAGGTGGTGAGGGGAGAATTCAAGCTGTCATCTACTCACCCATTTCGCCGGATTGCCAGGTAGGTTTTTCCACCCATCGCATTTAAACGATAAATGTTTTTCTTCAATGGCAGTCTCTCGCGTCCAGCTAGACCTTAAGATAATAGGAGTAGGATTTTTCTTCTTTTTCTGACTATAAGGGGGAGGCGGTTTCAAGATTTTCTACAGTTCTGTCTTGTTTGCTGCCTTGCGCACATAAGGCCAAGGGTTTTCGGCGCGGACGGCCGTCACGCCGTTCGCGCCGAGCTTTTCTTGCGCCATCATGCTAGGTAGAGGCTTAGCGGGTTTTGAGTTTTGCTTTGGGGATTCTGGTGGGCTATTGTTTCCCTAGTGCGTGCCAGGGGTTTTGAACCCAGGCTATTTTTCCCGCATGGTTATGCACAGTCCCGTTGAGGAATCCATTCGTTTGCCGAGGGGGGAATGGTTTTTGAAAGGTTTTTACAGTCAACAGTGTCGCTCCTTCACAATTCTAGTCGCAGCCTGTGTCGATTGCGAAACCCCTCGCCGCCCTTTCGGGCCCCGTCGCCTGAAATACCTAGCCATTTAAGGGGAGGTATCACCATTTATAGTGCGTGGATTGAGAGCAGCACAGGTGGTTTTTCATGGAAGTATCCAGTGCAGACAGTAAAATGATTCCCGAATGATGTATAGTTAAGTTAATGGAGCTTTTCTGCCGTAAGCCGCATGAGTCGTCATTAGTCTTGCGTTTGCTGAACTCTATGGTTAAAATGTCGACTGTCACGAACCTTCACTCTGTTTGTTAATGAAATAGATTAATGGAGAAATATTGCACATTGCACATAATATGCTAGTTTGTTTATATCGCTACCAGGCGGAAAGTGGCATATTGCAATTTAATGTAGATTTAATCCTGGCACAAGTATGATTGATTGGATTTCTGCATATAGGTTAGATCATGAAATAACACATCCATAGTCTTAAGACATTGTAGGGATGAACAACATATGTATTTGTTGCATTGAAAATTACCATACTTTGCATAAGATAATGGCACATTGCACACTACTGCACACTAGTTTGATTGTTTAGTATGAGAGACTTATTATTTGATTTTATGGACTAGTCACAATTATGATACACTTGAGAAAGAATATATCGCTGTAAAATGTTCACAAATTCAAACTGCTTAAAATGTCATAATGTTTTTACATTGCAAGAAGAATTTACAATGTCCAAGAGACAGAAAAGGAAGGCCCCTGCTGTCGAAGAACAAACAGCAATAGAGGTCGTCCCACAAACAGAGTATATTTATGAGGACACCCAATGTGTCATGGGGGTTGAGCCCGAATATAAGTGGGGAGAGATATACAGACTGATTTCCCGTAGGGAAGTCCCAGACACAGGTCTTGAGGAAGAGCCCATTTATGCCAATATAGAAAGATCTGCCATTATGAAGGTTGCCACCAGGCCAGAGCTGTTCCCTTGCACTGATGTGATGAGATGGATTCTACCACACATGAATAACAACACAATGCTGATGGGAAATGTTGAAGGTCAGGGCTATGCTGCATTTATCCATGGATATGTGGCATTGGCTTACCACCTGCCAGAGCCCCAAGTCTTCCTATCAAATGACTGGTTAGAGAACCTCAGGATGGATTTAGTGGAAACCCTGAGAAGAATGCTCTTACGAGGAAAGCTTTACAGACACAGAGCAACTGAGGAATATGACACAGCGAGCTTAAGAGCTCCTTACAGGTTTATAGCCTTGATGCTAAACTGGATCTTTGGAAGAGCCAATGGTAGACTCTTCAAATTGGAGTGGATACCTCTTATGTTTCATGTAGCCATAGAAGAATCAATCTTCAACTAGGCTAGCCTAGTATCTAGCAGTCTCTCTTCTTGTGTAGCTGCATCCATGGGAGGAGGAGAAGCCCAGAAAAAGTATAAGTTCTACATGAGTTCCTTTCTCATAGACTACATACTATGCCACCAGCCTTTCCCGGGGCTCAAATGTGTTTGGGATAGGGAAAGAATGCCCGTGTATGCAGCCTACAAACTACTGGGTGCTCACCAGTACCATAGCTATTACCGAGAAATCTGTGAGAATTTTATTATGCCTCTGCACATGCTTATCTTCCGAAAGGAATGTAACTGCATGTCTGAAGAGGCAATGAAGGTAATAGAGGAGTATGGTGATTATTTCTTGATAGAAAACGGGATGTATCTTAGAATGTTTGGTGGATCAAAAACACCTTATCTGCTTCCCAAGTATGCAATGGATTATATAGTCCACAAAGAGGTAGTCAGACAAGTGTTTATTGACGAAGTTGGTCACTTCTTGTTCCAGAAAAACAAGACTGCCTATCCACCTCTACCATTTAAGCTAGGCAGCTGCAGTTTCACCAATGTGAAGCAAGCTGCAGAATTTATAAAGGAGCTAGGAAATTTCCACTTTGGCGAGATGACTTTCAGACGAAATGACACTCATGGCAGAATGGCTGAGCACTGCAAGAAGCACAAGGTTTTTTTTGAGTACACCCACCATTTGATCGAGATGAATCTTTTTTCAGGAGTGCACCAAACATGACTGCACTTAGTAGGAGATTCAAACCGAAAAACCCCACCAAGGATGGAAAAGGATCTGAACAAGATAAAGCTGAGCAAGCTAGGGATGAAGAAGCAGCCAAAAGGATAAGAGAGGAGGCTCAAAGGATGGAAGATGAGGCTGCAGAATGGATGCGAAAGGGAGAAGAAGAAAAGAGGAAAGCTTCCCAGGAAGCAGCTGAGTGAGCTAATGAAGCAGCTAGAGAAACAGAAGAAGTTGCTAGGCAAGCAGCCAAAGAAGCCCAAAGAAAGCTGGATGAAGAGCTGCGAGAGCAGGAGGCTGAGCAGATAAAGTTGACGCACCAGCAAGCTCCCTAAGCATCATCAGGGCAGATTCAGGGAGAGGAAAATTCCGAGGTGCAGATCCCTCAAGTGCCCACTACCATCATAGCTGCTACCCCTATGCTTCAGCTAGTACCCTTCGTACAGAAAAAGGGGGAAGAAGTCCCTGATTTCAGCACCGTATATTATGACAGGGCTACTAAAAGGATAATAAGGAGAACAGAAAAAAAGGTAGAGGCAGAAGGAATGGCCAGCAAAATGATAACAGATAAGGTCATTATGGTAGGGACAGATGTAGATCCAAGGTTTACTATAAGGGCCGGGACTGCGGCAATACATGCTTCAGAGGATAACATAGACAGAATGATGATTGAAATAGAGTCATCCAAGAAGACCTCCTCTCAGCTTTAAATCCTTTAAATCCAAGAAGAGTCACATTCCTTTAAATCCATTCATCTCTATATGCCTCACCTTTTTATACGTTTCTTTTGAATTTAACATTAAATTCCTTTAGTTGAGGAATAAATATAGTATCACTTGTAAACAAAATGTTACTTTCTTCACATGCATTTTCTACCTCTTTGTTTGGATTTTGTTTTTTTGAAAACTATGAGATTGCTTTGATTGTTAGTGAAAAATGGAGAATGACTTGAAGCCCTAGTTTGCATGTGGCATCTTGGTTTCCTGTTTGGAGGATTAGAGATGGCTTGGGGTGCTTGGGGCTTTGATAATGAGGTTTCTTGCAATGGGTTACTAACCATGGAATTCATGGAGGCTTTCCATTGAGTGGTGTGGATGTGCCTTGTGTAGCTACCTCATTGTGGAGCCATTATAATGCATGACATCATCTTGGAATATGACACATGTGACTTTAGAGTGGACATTTGACTTGTGTGGCATACAAGGGCTCATGTATATTTTTTGTAAGGACTTAGGTCTACATAGTATTGTTGGCCCCCCTTACCTCTCATATAAAAAGAGGAAGGAGAGATTCATTTTATACAATCATCACATCGTCATTTGTACACTTTGTGCTTTTCTTCTAGGAGACATACACTAGTGTTTCCTCATGAGCCCTAGGAGAATCCAATGGAAGTGGAGGACATTTTGGATGGAGTTTTCTCTTGTGATTAGGGTTTTTTCTTGTGGAGGAGATATCGGTTATGACCTCAAGTTTCTCTCTCACTTGGATCTTCACTTGTACTTGGAGTCTTTCTTCTCTTAAGGCACTAGGGTTTCAGGGTCTTGTTTTGCATCTTGGAGCTCTAGGATTAGTGTTTTACCCTTGGAGATTAGGGTTTTGAGAGAAAATCAAGGGTGGATTTATGAAGAAGAGGACATTTTCCCTTGGAAATCAAGGGTGGATTTCTTAGCTGATGTAGGGTTTGATGAATTACCTTAGCTAGGTCTTTTCAAATGGTTGGATATTTGTATTAGCCTTGACAGAAGGATGTGGTATATAATTGTCCATTTGTAGAGAGGGAGTTTGGATCTAGATAATTCTCAGCATGGAGATTTTGTAGACGACTTATGATAAAGCACAGGAAGGGAATTGGGATAGATCGATAGACTATTAATAGAGAAGGGAATTCCATTTTTTATGTTGCATAGGTTGATGGGGGAAGAGTTCTAGTAATTGGGATAGTTAAAGAGTAGTTTTTAGAACTAAATGTGTGTTTGAGTGTTGTCCATTTATTTTGTTGTGTAGAATTAATTTTGGGCTGAGTTGAAGACTTGGAAAATTCACCCCTTGCAGAGTGATAGCCCTTTATCGGGAGTGGCATATTCCATCAAAAGAGCTAGTGTTACATAGTGTAGGATGATGAGAGAAACCTCCTTTATTTTTATCCAATTAGTGTATCTTTAATGATATAAGTTTCTCAATTGTGTATAAATGTTGTGGTTGTTATTCTATTAAGTGTTTGGGTAAGTAACTTTTTATGGAAATGTTTGTGTGGATGAATTTACTAAGCATGTATTTGATGCATTCATGGTAGGAATGCTTGCATACTTAGAGTTGGAATTTTAATTTAAATGAATTTTATATTTATTTACCTTCGTTGTTAAGAATTACTATTATAACAAGTCAATGGAAAGAAAATTCAAAATTGGTATCATGGATAGAGTTCATATGTGGAATTGACCACCTTGTGGTTTTCATAGAAGAAAGAGGTTGTTGAGTATGTTAGCGAGTGATGTTATAGATACAAGGTGCAGGATTGAGATTGCATGGGTCAAAATTTGCTTGCATAGAAATAGTTCACAGATTGAATGTCAACTATTTGACAAAACGACTCCATCACAAAATATGGTAAAAACTACAATTGGGTAATTGTTTGATTAAATGCCTATGTAGAAAAATTGGCAAAGAATGTATTGGAGACAATTTATGTTTTAAATTGCTAAATAGTGGTTTAATAGAGCCACATATTGGAGTAATGAGGTTGCATGGGTCATAATTGTACGCTATAGGAAAAATTTGAGGTTGCACATGAAGTGTTTGACAAAGGTATCAAATAAAAATAAAATAAAATTTGGGGATACATAATATGGAATGTAATCAAAGGATGAATGCTTGGAAAAAAATATGAGATGTAGGTGAGGTATAGTTTTTAAAGTTAATTACCACTGTTAAAATTTGAGTGAAAAATATAGTTTTGAAGCAAACTATTTGATGAAATTCCTATAGAAAGTTCATGGTTTTCAATGCTAGATTATATTTTTAGAACCAACATGCGAGTCGCTAATAAAAAAATGTGAATTGAATTTGGTTATAATAACATCAATTATGGAATGTTGGGTCTAAAAAAATTTATGAAAAAAATGTGAACTAGTGCCAAAAACTACCAGTTTTGTCAGTTGACAAAAAAATTCCTAAATCGGGAAAAAAATAAGTGTGAATTTCATACTAGTCACTTGTTTAGCAAATAAGTTTATATGTATTTATGAAAAAAATGAAAATCTGGAAAATTTCATGTGATCCCCTCAAATTACATGTGGAAAGGAAGTATGACATAGAGGGGCCACATGGACTGGGCATATAGGTGGTAGTGCGACATATGGGTCAATTCCATGGGTGGAATCTATGTAGGCAAGGGGGGAAATAAATATATATGTCATAGATGACCCATATTAAATTGGGTGACCAAGATCATCTGATTATGATTGTTTATGCAAAGGGAGGTGATTATGAATTAACATAAGGGGTCCCTACATGAATGACTGAGATTAAATCATATAGATATCATCGGTTGATATTGACTATTCCTTCAAATCTAGATGATCAAAGCTCATCGGAGGGGATTCCTTTGTGAATGGACCATATTTATCATGTGATTTCCATTGAGAGTTGATCAGAGGATAGCAAGGGAACAATCCTACAAATGGATGAGATTGGTCGAGCATGTTCGATCGATAGATTTAAACTGTTCATGCATGGAAAGGAGATAAGGAATTAACAAAAGGGGTACCGCCATAAATGGTTGAAATTAAGGAAGGCATGTCACATCAATATATCATAGCCATTCATGCAAAAAAAAAGTGTATTTTTTAACCTAGAGGAAGGTGCCATCAGTGGATGGAATAAAACGAGACCCACTAGTGCTGCACCTAAAATTTGTACCAGTGCTTCAATCCCTAAAAATCTATGGCCAAGAACTCTTTTGGGTAATTTTTTCTCACTTCTATCCTGGATGGTGCACTTTGCCTTTTGACATGGAGCGCCATCCATTCCTGGCACTTGTTTCACATTGGAAGTAGGATTCAGTGGTGCCTTTTCCTTCACTACAAGGTGCGCCGATGCACTTACCCTTATTACAAGGAGCACCAACAAGCTTACAAAGGAAAAAATATAAGTTTTGAGAAGCTTCAAAGTGAAATATCTCATGGAGGATGATCCTATCTATTTGGGAGAGATGGCACTCGACCTCCTAGCCCATAAGGACCATTCCATATCCTCTTCCCAAAATATCTTAACTCAGTTGGGTTTCCCTTGGCCTATAAAAGAAAGCTTCATGGATCATTTGAGGAGAGACCAAGAAGAGCGTCCTTATGCTATCAAAGGATTAAAGTCTAGTTTAGAGGAAAACTTGAGAGAGTGTTGTGAGCAAGAGTTTGTATTTATTGGTATTAGGTGTTGAGTGTGTCAAAAATGTTGGAAAGGAAAATTTATTGACATCAAGTATTTGATTGTAGCTTTCTCTTTTAATCATTTAATACAAAGTGTTTCCCTTTCCCATACATGATTTATGTTAATATTGATAATTTATTATTAGACTCCTTGATCACTAATATAGGTTTTTGATTTATCATGTTTCTCCCATCACTTGTCTTGTTTCTTGTGTTTCTTTACAGGTATAGAAGATCAAATCAAGATCAATGAAACAAGGAAAAACCTCTAAATTTATGGTAAGATAGTTACTTATTCAAGTAGATTAGTTATCTAGGGAAAGGATATGTTGCTATGTATTTTTGTTCTAGACTTGTACCATGTAGCCTAGAGGAACAAGTAGTGTCCGGAATGGTTGAAATATTCCTGGAAACCAAAATTGGCAACCATAATGGGGATACATCTAGTCAGATCTAGGAAAAATCCAATCACATCTAGAGAAAATTCAGTTAGATCTGATATTTTTTATTACATTTTGCTTGAAAACTTGTGATTCTTGTTTTCTTAACTCATTTCAGTTTTTTAAGGAGAGTTATCCACCTTACCATCCTTTTAATTTACTCTTATGATGTGTGTTTTACCTCACTATTATTCCATCTTGATCCATAATTGGTTTCTTTTCCAAGTTACTGGATTTTTCAAGTCTGAGGATTCATTGGCGCCCCTCGGTAGGCTTGACAGAGAGCCAGACATAATATGACAACTTCTGCATTCTGACAAGTAGCATCATTGAAAACTATTTGTTGACTAGATTGTGCATCATTGGTGCCTTTACCCAGTATACGGTGCATTGACACCCTCCAGACACCCTTATGCAGTTGTTCATTGTGCACTAAGATAGGCCATCCCATGTCCTTGAAAATTGTTCTTGAAATTTTTGTTTCTCCTTAATTGATTGTTGATTTGCATTCTGTCTTGTTATTAAGTCTAATAGTTTGGTAGTCTGATCTCCCTTCTCAATTGTAGGTCTTGAAATTTTCATTGATAGCAATCTTAGAAATTGAAGAAATTGTGTGTGAATTGTAGTTTTGGGTGCATGGTTTACTTGATCAATGCTTTGAAAGAGATATTAGGTATGTAGTAAGGAATATCTGTATTTTCTTTGCAATTATTTAAGTATACTCTTTTAGATTTCTTTCTTTTTCAAATCGTATAAAAAACAAAAAATTGTTTTCTTGTTTTGTTTTGGTTGCTCCTGGCTTACCTCGATAGTTAGAAGAATATTTATTTATGTATATGATTGAGAAAGCATAGGTTTATAGGGATTAGAAGATGTTCTTTCTTTCTCCTTTTAGATATCTTCTAGGAATGGTGTCGAAAATGCTTGTGTGTTTGGAAATTTGTTGAAAAATATTGAAGTTAAATCATTGAAAGTGACATAATATCTATGCTTTGGAAAAAAAAAGTTTCTCCCTTACTCTAAGTAGCTTTCATCGAAGAGAAGACTTGTACTGCATTTAGGTCTTAATGTTTCATCTTACTCCACATTCCACAAACATTCACTAACCATTAAGATAAAATGAATGGTAGCTTAGGTTACAATTTTCTAGTAGTTTGAGTGATAGGATAGAGATGTGTTCCAACGTCTTAAAACATAGGAGCTATCGTTATTTTCTTGCACTGATCCAGGGAATCGTGTGGTTTTTCCACCTATCGCTGGTTTATCGAACGACCTTTCACGTACCCCTGAGGTATATCGAAAGGTATTTCATGTGTTCAGTGGTATATCAGAAAGACCCTTTAGAATTATTTTGCATTAGATAGCACTAATACGGATTTGGGCTCCCACGTACCTAGTGTATATCAGGAGACCCCTCTAGGATACCCAAACCAAATGAGAAAATCCTTTTGGCTATCTTGTTGGAGAAATACACCAAGAAAATAACTTGGGGAGCTACTATGCACATGTCATCCAGGTAGTTGGTTATTCAGGAAAGGATATGGTCTCAATCCTCCTTGTCATGTTTTACTATTGGACCCTGCAGTATATCGTGAGTTGTAACAACTTGACAATCCTAGTGGGGGACCGACTTTCATTAGCCCCTCCTATTATTTAAGTTTCCTTGTGACCTTAGCTTGCATAGTATTTTTTGTGTGTAAAATATTCCTTATATATAGCTTTAGAGTAGAAGTATTCAACCAACATCCTGGCTGAGCTACCTGTGAGACAATCTCACGGGATACATGGTTTACCACCTAACTCTCCTCTTGTCGTGGAAAGAAGCAAACATGAAATCATGGACCAACCAATTATGGCTAATTCACATGTAGAAGGATTTCTAGTTATTGAATCTAAGGAATAGATTTCCTCCTTTAAAATCCTTTTCATAGTCCAACAACCTTCTACAAAAAACAACCCTCTTTGTTTTCGAACAGAAGATCATCCCGATGCACCAGATTGGGTGTTCAACCACCCGTCAGACGATACTATGGAAACAGAGTTTGGTACAACTGCTCCTTTTTGGGAAATTTCTCTAGGTCAGGAAATTTCTAAATATGGGACCACTCGACCATCTTATGTTACCCTCATTTGAGAAACTCCGTCAAGTGAATAATTATTTAGACCAGTCTGAGAAACTCTCAATCGTTTGCATAACCTAGGAGATAATATAAAGAGGAGAAGTATTTATCCTCTACCTCATCATTCATAAGTAACCCCACCTATACACCGTTCCTTTTCACCATCGCATGTGGATCTTAACTCAGGGTCATCGGTTCAAAAATTGGTTATTCATGATCCAGGTCAACCCTCCATTCCTACCCCGCCCACACAGAATACCCCATCGATTTATAACTCCCCTGTAGCTTCCACACCTATGGGGAAACCCCCAACCCAATTTGTTTTACCTACCATGGGAACCATTTATAGAATGGGGAAAAACTTCGCAGTAGGACAACCAGCAGATAGTACTCCTCCTACAAACACCAACATGGGTTTTCCCTTTTCCGGCTCGAGACAACCTTTATGGGTTCAACCCATCATTAGGCATACTTCTTGGGGTTATACCTACACAAGAAATCAACCACATTTATTCCATCAAACCTATAAACCTACAACATTAGGATTTGTTATTTTGGGATTCCCTACCCCAAAAATTGTTATACCCCATGGGGGAAACGTAATTGGTCAAATGTTCCTATGCCTGGGGGACCATTTATGAATACTGTTGGGATATTTGGAGGCCCACCTAGAGGACCTCCTAGAATAACACCTTTTGGAGGTCCACCTGGAGGACCACCTTCTATAAGTCTACCTAGAATTCCACTACTTGGAGGCCCACCACCCAGAGGTCCACCACTTGGAGGCCCACCACTTGAAGGCCCACCACATGTAGGTCCACCATATGGAGGTCGACCACCAGGAGGTACACCATATGGAGGCCAAACAAATAGAGGTCCACCATATGGATTCCCACCATATGTAGTCCCACCCCCCGAAGGCCCACCTCCCTTGAGTGGCCCACCACCTGGAGGACTCTCAAGCAGGTCATTCATAAACGAACCACCTAATCAACTGATTATGGGAACATTAAATATTCCTGTTTATCAATATTATTATGGCCCTATTGGTCCATATATTCCTTATCAGTATTGTGGAAATTGAACCCAGTGATAGATTAATTTTACTCACAACAATTAACAATTGATCATGCAAAATCACTCACAAAAGAGACTGAAATTGGAGCTGAACACTAAACTGTATTAACTCAGTGTACAATATCCAACCCTGTAAAATAATAGGTTGCTGAATAAATAACATACATCAAGGATTTGAATGCATGAGGAGCAATTCGAATCTAGCATAAAGCAGGCTTACTAAAATTAAGAAAATCCCCCATAGGTGTAAAAAGCTGATCCCAAATCTGTCATGGAGCTCACGAATTGGAAAAATGGCTTAGGCAAGATAAAGAGTGGTGGAATGGAATATCATACATGCTTTTGCAAGGAGAAAAGAGTGGAGGATGAAGAGGAAAAAAAACTAGTTCACCTCACCTAGTCTAGCTTTTCCATTTGCCTTAAAACACTGAAAAAGAAGGGAATAAAGCAGAAAAAGCAGAAGGGTTCCTAGGAGGCTAGGAATAAAGCATATTTGATTCCTTGGGCTTTCCCATGTGCTACATGAGTCAAATAAGGTAATTTTGACCACTATGGATAGGTAAAAGACAACTTGCACAAGGTGGGACACATGAACTAGGCTAATAAGACAAAAATAATTAAATTAATGTCTAAGTGGGTAAACTATGGGTTGATTATTCTAACACCCCCCCTTAAGCCTTAATTATGAGTAATATATCAGAAAATTATAGGGCCTAGCAAGAAGGCTTAGTCACCCTTTACATACTGCATGTCCATTTAAACAAGGAAAGAGGCGAAACCAACTTGGGAAAATCCTCCCTTAAACATGGACTGTAAACAAAATTTGGAAATCTTGTCTTCACTCATGCTTCATAGCATGATCAAAAATCCCTGGCAGTGATTTTATATTGCTGAAGGTCTTCTCACAAAATGCTTTGGTGAAGATATCAACTACTTGTTCTGAAGATGAACAGAAGAGTAGCTGAATGGTGCCATCATGCACAAGTTCTCTGATGTAGTGCATATGGATCTCAATGTGTCTGGTTCTCTGCTTCTGAACTGTATCTTTATAGATTCAAATGGTACTCTAGTTATCACAGTAGATGGTAGTTGAGTACTTTGGTTCGAAGCCACACTCTCCAAGTAAACCCTGCAACCATAAACATTGAGTTGCTGCATTAACAACTCCTCTGTACTCTGCTTCTGTAGATGAGAGTGCAATGGCACTCTGTTTCTTGCTTGACCAGCTGATTGGCCCTTCTACAAGCATGAACACATATCCTGATGTGGACTTTCTATCTGTGCTATCACCTACCCAATCACTGTCAGTAAATCC
Source organism: Pseudotsuga menziesii (assembly GCA_001517045.1). Lineage (NCBI taxonomy): Eukaryota > Viridiplantae > Streptophyta > Pinopsida > Pinales > Pinaceae > Pseudotsuga > Pseudotsuga menziesii. The sequence continues at coordinate 3,536 of LPNX010741236.1, read as the reverse complement.
AATCAAATCAAGATCAGATTTTGCTTTATAGAAGATCCCATGTGTCCTTGTTCCCTGAACAAAGTTAAGGATCCTTTTGGCTGCTTTCCAATGGATCTCATGAGGCTGATGCATGTATCTAGAAGCCACACTTACTACATAACAAAGATCAGGTCTAGTATGTGTCAGATACAACAAACATCCAATCAATTGCCTATACAATGTATTGTTTACCATAGATGAAGAATCAGCTTCTTCCAGCTTCACTCCTGAAAAGAAAGGAGTTTTGCTTGCTTTGCAATCCTTCATTCTGAATCTGTTCAACAAGTCCAAGGCATATTTGTACTGGTGCACCTTGATTCCAGCTTTGGTTTGAGCAATCTCAAGCCCCAAAAATTGACTTAAGAGCCCCAAATCTGTCATGGAGAAGGCTTGGTTCATAGCTCCTTTTAAGGAAGCAATCTCATCCTTTGAGCTTCTTGTAATGAGGAGGTCATCAAAATATAACAAAATGATCATTAATGAACCATTAACTAAATTCAAATAGACATTTGGATCTGATTTTCACCGAACAAAATTCAATGATAGCAAGAAGCTATCGATCTTGGTATACCAAGCCCCGGGGGCTTGCTTTAGCCCATACAATGACTTTCTCAACCTGCACACAAGAGAAGGGTTAGTAGCAAAACCTTGAGGCTGCTGCATATATATCTCTTCAGTGAGATCTCCATTCAGGAAGGCACATTTTACATCCATGTGATGTACCTCCCATTTCCTTGAGGCTGCAATGGCTAAGGCTAGCCTGATGGAATCCATCTTTGCCACTGGGGAAAAGGTCTCATTGTAATCTATGACATGAACCTGTGAGTAGCCCTTGGCTACCAATCTGGCCTTGTACTTCAGTGGTGAACCATCAGCAGCAAATTTGGTCTTATAGACCCACTTACACTGGACTAACTTTCTCCCTGGGGGAAGATCCACTAGCTCCCATGTGTTGCTCTTCTGGAGTGAGATGAACTCCTCCTTCATGGATGTTTGCCATCTTGGATCTTGTAATGTCCCCGGTTTCGACCCCGTTTGCATGATGTATATATATATGGTAATGATCATGGTGTGGAGCTAAAGGCCAAAGCCCCACCATTGATCGGTAATGCTATGTTTTGGATTTAAATTTGTCACCGATGGTATATCGGGGCATGCAGCATATATTATGTTGGCCATCATGTAAATATGCATCATAATTAATTAATGGACACAACCAGCTACGGTCGCGGCAACTAAATCGAATGGGGCATGATTTCCTAAGGATAAGGGGGGGGGGGGGAAAAATTTAACCTATGGGCCAATGGGGAAAAGCCAAATGTCTATGAGAAAACCCATCAAACTGTCAACTGCCTTTCTTGTCTTTTTTTTCCCAATCATTTATTTCTGCCAGAATGTGGTGGAGTTAGTTATTGCATGGAATGGGAAGAGTATGGGAGAAAATTCGAATTGGGCAGAGAACCATTTTTTTGAATGCCCAAAAACGTATGCCATTCTGCTATGCATCCACGTTTTTCCATTTTTCCTCCATTCTCCTTCACGTTGGGGTTTTTGGGAGCAGCTGGAGTTTTTCTTGTGTTTTTCATTCCACGTTTTTGGTTGCTGGCTTCATTTGTCCCATGGATGGGAGGTTGTTTTTGTAGTGCTGGGGATTGGGCTGTTTTCCTCACGTTTTGGGAGCTACTGGTGCATTTTTCATTCACGTTTTTGGTAGCTTCATGTGTTTTTACCATGGCTGTGAAGGGCCATTCACGTTTTTGGCTGTCTCACCGACTATTGGTCTCACGCACAGGCTATTTGGGACGTTTTTTCCTGC